>UFQX01001026.1:39206-146351 GCA_900497675.1 Arapaima gigas
GGGGGGGGGGGGGAAAAAAAAAAAAAAAAAAAAATTATGAGTAAATAGAGCAGTGAACTGCAGTCCTGCCACCTTGTGGAGAAAATGTGAATCTTTTTAAAACTACAGTGCAGCAACCCAAACTTTGAACAGGTGAAACGAGGCAGAAGAGTGACCTAAAAGAGAACAAACTAACACCCTAAAATACCTTTAAAGAGACAAGCACAGTCCCTAATACACTTTACAGTTCATTTGCAACCAAAAAGACTGAAGCCATTTAGTCCCCACCTTGCTGCAATAAGAACCCACAGTCTCTCAGCCTCTGCTTGGAATTAGCTAGGGATGGAAAAGGGGGGAAATATGGAGCAGACGACAGTGGGGAGGGGTTCCAGTACCCTGCTGGAAGTCAGTTCTTCCACACCCTCGGATGAGTAAGGCATCCCCTGTGAAAGCCATGGATTGGTCCCCTGTGACCAGCGTCACGCAGCCATCTGTGTGTCCAGGGGTGTTTCGCACATTCAGACACTGCATTGGTTTTGGAGAAGGGCAGAAAAAGTGAGACATCATTTTGCTACACATACAGTGCATAAAACTACAGGCTGTTTCAATACCCAGCCTCCCAATTGAGTCAGAGAAGGAAGAGAGAAATGAACATCATCAAGTTATGAATATCTGTTTTTAGATGAAATTAAAAACTGGGCAGCAGTTAGCATGGTAGTTATTGACAAGAAACAAAACCCTGAAGGTTGTGAGTTTAAGAGCCACTCCACAATAATATGGGTGTACATTTGAGCACGGGGTGTACTGACCCTAAACTGACACAGTAAAAATAACTAAATGTAAAAATGCGTATGATATTATGAACCGCTTCGGATAAAAGTTCCTCCTAAGCAATGCGATGACAATACAATTTATCTTAGTCCTTCAGGAGGAAAGAGTCCCTGTTTTCAAGGGGCACTGAACCGAACTCCTGGTTGACAGTTTTGACCCCAAATCATTTAATAAATCATGAGCACGACTACAACTTTAAAAAAAATCCTCAATAAACCAAGGAAATGGACAACTTTTAAAACACTCGGCCCTCTTACAACACGGTCTCCATACAAAGGCTCAGAAGAGGCTTAATATTCAATACAACGGCATTTGCACCTCATTACCTGGTTATTTTACTTACAGATATTACCTTACAGAACAGGTATATTATTTTGTAGGACTATTGGTTTGGAACAGAGATACACAACAGGGTCATTTTTACTGAAGAAACGCAGGATAAGCCTGCACCTCATGTTACCAATGTCTGAGTTACAATTTTTTAAACATATACACATTTACAAGTTATTTGTTAAATTTTCTAAAAATGTGTCTCGCAGTGCAAAAAATGGTCTGCAGTTCCACTTGCTACCACTAGAAGACAGCAACGCGCAGCAGCCTGGGGGCAGGAGGGGGAGTGCAGGGGGGGTGGTTTGCAGCATTTTGTGACTTTAGTTGAGTATATTTGTATATATTATTGTTATGTTCAACAATTGTACAGAAACTTCTCAGCATTTTTTTTTAAAGTGCATACTATTTGGCTTTTTGATGGTTAGGCGACCAGATTCACCTGAGGACACTGAAGCCCTGCCCTTTATGAGGTGGTTATGAAAACAGAACAAGTTGTACAAAAAAAAAAAAAAAAAATTTATAACTTTATCCATTGTCTTCATCACAACCTAACCTAGGAATAAATCAAGGAATTAAGCTGTATTATTAAGTTCTCATTATCTGTGACATAGTGGGTGAACTTAACCCCGTCATTTGAGGCCTGGGTTTATACCATGACCATATACATTATTATTTGTACAAAAACAGGCAAATGAGGAATGAGCAGTCCTGACCCTGACACACGTGCTGGTTTTTTATAAGAGCTGAGGTCTTACTTATTTGGTCTTTACTGGAATCTATATTAATTTTTCCTCTCCTAAAATCGGACCCCGAGTATGAGGATTACGGAGGATGCCGGCTCAAAAACCTTTATATACAAACAGATTATATTCATAAAATAAAAGAACTTTTGACGCCCCTCATGCACACCCACTACAATTGCTCTCACATGCTTTCCGAAAGTGATGCTGTCTCCGTCAGACAACATGATGTCTGCTTTGGCCCCACTGTGCCGAGAGATGGCACTCTTGGTCCCATACAGCTTCTTCTTCAGCAACCCTGTGCCAGTTATGTGATCGGCGTGGCAGTGGGTGTTTACTGGCAAAAGAACAAACAACAAAAAGGGTCACATTGACACCACAAAACAGAGACAATAATGGAGAAAATGGCAGGACGAGAACCCATATAAAGCTGGTACGTTGCTTGCAAAAGCATTCAGTGATTCGCGCTATAATAAAAACAGACCCAGATGCAGGTGAGCACTTCCGAGAAGAGTGAAAACAGGGCCGTAAGAAAACGAGCAAAGGGAAGACCAAACAAACGCACAAAACAGAGAAACAGCTTTTTTTTTAAGACATGTTCATACGTCACGTCACTCGATGTTTATCTCCAAGTTCAAATCGATGACGGCCACGAATCCCTTTCACGTTCACCTGCCTGCATTCTTACAAATGATTTCACCTCGATTACAATTCTTAACAATATTAACTAAATAACATTATTTTGGAGCAGCAGGTACCACAGTAATGTGAGCTGCCACCTTGACCTCGCTTCAAATTCCGCCTCCTGTTGTAATGTTTTTTCGCTTAACTGCTCCAGTAAAAATGTTAACTGGTTGTATAAATTAGTAAATCATTGTATGTAGCATAACCCTGCAAGTCACTTTGGACAAAAGCATCAGCTGAACAAATAAATGTAAACTTTAAACCAAACAGAAGTTTAAAAAAAAAAAAAAAAAAAAAATTAAACTGAGACGTTTCTAAGTGCGCTTACCAGCGACTTTCAGCTTGAGTCCCAGCTCATCTATCAGCTTGACGTCTCTGTCCACCGTCTCCAGCACAGGGTCGATGAGAACGGCCTCCTTGCTCCCTGGGTCCGCCAGAAGATAGGTGTACGTACAGCTGACGGGCTCAAAGAGCTGCAGGGAAGGGAAGGGAAGAGAAAGATGACACCAGTGGAGTCTTCACAACAGGGACAACAAAAAGCACCAAAACAACAAGCGACACTATCAAAACAGCAGAGCCCAGTTCCCTGGATCTTCCCGTGCACAACACAGTAGGTCCACCAACTCACAGACTTAAGTAACAAACAACTAAAAATTCTTGTACATTTTTTTGAGATTTAGTTAATCTTTTTCAGAACAAAAAAGCTCACTTGAGGCCCCCACAAACAGCGATCAGCCCGTCTTCAGTTTTTCAAGTGTGTAAAAGCAGCAGAGACGAGGTGAACAAGCTGTAGATGATCCTGTTACTTCTACATCTCGCAGCTGAGTCGACGGTGACGTCCCGCACCACCGCTTCCGAACCAACGCACAGTTGTTGTCAGTGCTGTGCTTCAAGGGAAACACACAACTCACACTGGTCCCCCCCCCCCCCGATTTCTTACAATTACGCTTTTATATCTCATCATTACTCTATTATTGGTGAATTTCATGTGATCTGTGGGACAGAAACACATGAGTGAAAACACTATGGTGCAGTTCTGTAATCTGAGTTGTTATTTATAAGGAGTGAGAAAGATATCCCCCCGGCACAGATTTAAGTGTGTGCAGGAGGTCCTGACTGGGGGGGTGAGTAAACAAGAAAGCTTCTCACCAAAGATGCTGATAGGAACACATGACTGTCAAAGTAGAGTCAGTCAAGTACCATTTTGTAGTTGCACATGGAATTTAAAACAAGGCCTTGACCCCACTCTGCGTCGGGGTCCACTGAGCCTCAGGGGCCCAAACCGCAATGCAAATCGCAATATTATGGATACAAACAGTGCCAACATAGGCTGTTTATTTCAACATAACAGATCCTTTGGTATAGACGTGCGCAGACGCTCATTCGCTACCCCTCTGCTGACCCCCCGTGTTGTTCTGTGTTGTCGCACCGCAGCCCAGGAGGGGCTGTGTTTTATTCCTTCAACATTTGCATTACAATAGAACGGCAGCAAAGCGAACCTCCAACAACATCGTAACCTTCAAACTGAACCTGTTTTTTTCTGAAAAAGTAATTCTGCTTTGGGGAAGATCCGACTAAACGCGCGATCCGTGGACCGGGATTCAACGCTGACATTTTACTCTTGGATTTATTCGCGTAGCTGAATATTTTCTCCAAAAGGAGCGACGGTCATCGCTAACCAGTGTTTAACCAACATCTCTAACCCGTCAGAGACACCGCAGCCAAGTCCTCACACACACCCACCCAAAACACGCGTCGCCCACGCAACGACGACGACAACGTGCAAATTCCACACAGCTGCCAAGTCTGAACCAACAGCCCCGCAAGGTGGCGGCGCGTCTTTGAGAAAACTGGTTATTTCACCCACCGTTGGCTCAGATACACAGAATAATGCGACACTGAACAAATGTGTGTGAGCTGTGCAAAAGGGCGGCATCGCGTGCACGGACCCACCTGTCGGAAAATGACCCCTCCGCCTGCGTGCTCCATGCGCGCGCTGTAGCCGCGCTCGCCGACCTTCTGCAAGTTCCAGCCGCGATATAGCTGCGTGAAGCCGTCCAGCGCCTTACGCGAGTCCCCGGCTGCGCGGAGTCGCAACACGTAGGCCACGGCCGGCTTCAGCCCTTTTAAAACGGCCGAATTCATCGCGCCTCCTTGTTTAAAGTCACCAAGTGCTGGTTATTCCTGTTCCAGGCACGCAGCGGCTTTAAGAGCCGACAGCGCGAGTGTCCCCGCACCGCACCGCACCGCCCAGATGACTCGGCACTTTCCTCAAGTTTTACTGCGATCACCGCGGCAAAGGGACGCAACTACCGTTGTTTCCGTATTGTTTAGTCACGTACGGCTCGTATCTCTATCTGGATTTAAAGAAAGGAAGCTGCTGTGTAAATTCGGCCTTTCGTGCGGCTCTTCGGTTTGCGTGTGAGCGACCCGCATGCCGACGCAGTGTCGCGCCGGGCGACTGTCGCCACGGCTCTATATACCGCCTCTGGACCCCAATAAAACTGGCCGTAAACAAGAGAGCGGGAACACACAGGGTCATAGGTGGACTTTGCGGAGCAGACAGATAACCCCGATAATACTATTTAAAAAAAAAATCACACGTTGGTTCAAGTTCGAATGTTTTACAGCTGGACCGTTATTACCGCAGCATTTATTTACCGAGAAAACGCGGGACAACAGGTGCGTTTCAACACACCTCAGATGAGGGGTTTTGCACAATTCGCGGGGTGACGATAGTCATTATTTACTTACTACGATCGGCTGTAAGTAAAATAAAAATAAAAACAAAAATCGTGTGATCTTGATACACCTGGTGCAACATCACCACTAAAGACTATTACACGTTCAAACTATCTGGCAAAATGAAATTTAAAAAAAAAAAAACTTACAGAACGCAGAAAAATTCAGCAAAATCCTTACAAATAATTGAAATAAAGGTTCCGTCCCCAACAAAAACACGATCAGTCTCTGGACTTGATCCTACATCTTAGTGGCTGCAGCTCTGAAATGCAGGGGATCCAAATCACATTTCCTTTTATTCCTTTAACAGATACTTTTCTCCAAGCTCATAATTATTATTAACTGCTATTTCGTGTTAGTATTATAATATGTCAGTGTTTTTAATTGTTTACTAGCATTTAGGTGACACTTTTAAGAGGATACGTGAAGCACACAAACCAGTTAGAGGAAGATTCACCTGAAACAAGCAGCTTTGTGGAGGAAACCCCCCCACAAACAGAGGAAGAACGTTCAAACTCCACACAGCATGTGTGGGATTCGATCCACAACCAGGAGCTCTGCGGCACCAGCGCTACCCGCTGTGCCACCTGAAGGGGTGTCAGAGTTTCGCTGGTGGAGGAGCGTGAGATGTGTGTTCACTGTGCATTCAACTCACACTCGGTATAGCCATAGACATCTTGTTTTCTGAGAATAAATTTTAACAAGCAAGCAGTTAATAATGAACCTTTAACCCACCATTATTTAATAATTAATAAAAGATAAAAGGCGGCGATAAGCTTTCCTATGAACAGTGGGGCAAGGCTACTTAACCACAGAGCCCCTTTGAACTCCTACCCTTTATTAGGCTGGAATCATTGTAATAATCTCTCTGCTATATTATCAGCAACTTTTTTTTTTGCTTTTGAGAAACTAAAATGCAAGAGTCCATGAACAGTGATTTTTTTTTTTTTAATGTTATTTTTCAACAGGATCAGCCCATCTCATGTTGCTTTACGCTGTGGCATTTTGGCATCTCATCACATGCCTTCATGCTGTACGTGACCGCCGGCAGCATGAGGAAATAGTTTCATGTCACCCTGACTCAGTACATATGCAGGCTGCATTGTACTTTGTTTACCGTTCCTATTATAAAACTGCTTTATGTTCTTCAACATCTAACAGGCACAGTCACTTAAATTGAATCTAAGCAAAAAGTGATTCATACTTTCCTTCCACAATAAAATGTGTGTGCATTCAAGAGTCACACTAAATGCTGGGCTCTGCAACAGACACTAGACAGACGGGCAGACAGTTAATCCCAGAGTAAAATTAAATGGGGTTTACATACAATGCATGACACATGCAACTATTATTGCCAAAAAAATGCATGTATTACACATCTACTGTGCATCTCTGATGGTGTGAATTAGAGCATTAAAAATACACCGACTAAAACGATGCAGATTGATCTTTATTAAGAGAAAGTCTTTCCTACAGTATTGCGACCCATTTGTCAATATTAACAACAGTTATAATCTTTCCTGTTTTAAGCTCTTTTCCTGTGTCTGCTGGAGGTAGTCCTTCTTCTCTTTAATCCATCTGTTAAATAAAAATAAAGTCAGTTTTCTTTGGTAATACATTAAGTATATCAGTTTATTATACTATTTGTCGATTACATAATATCAGATAAAATTACATCGGTGTATTATTAATGTAATAGACTCATATATCTAATGTCATTAATGATAAACTGATATACACAATAGTCTTCAGTGTTTCAACTTTGGACAGTACCTGTGTTATCTCAGGTGTAAAGGAGAGTTGAATTACCTGTGTGTAGTATTGAAGCCAGTTAAGGAGCGCTGTGATTCTAGTGTAAACTCCAGGTTTGTTGGGTCGCCCACATCCTTCGCCCCAGCTCACCACCCCAGCCAGTCTCCAGTCCCCCTCATCTGTTTTGCATATCAAGGGACCCCCGCTGTCCCCCTGTTAGAGTTGAACGAACAGACAGCAGTCATTTTTGCAAGTATAACATCGATGAATTATTAATTTTTTATTTAGCTGACACCGTTGACCAAGGTGAATTGCTGTGCTAGATACACTATGATAAGCCACCTTACAGATACCTGCCCACTCGCACAATACTGCAGAGTAGCACACGCTCTTACACAGCGACACACTAAGGGCAATTCCCCAAAACACATATATTTGGACTAGGGGAAGAAACCAGTAATTCTCCCTCAGCATCATCTTTTTTGTATCAGAAACAGCTGTGATGTGAAAGTGCTGTCAAATGCCTGGACCAGTGAAGGTGTATTAAGTGCCGCCCAGGCAGAAGCTTTTATACGTTACATACATGCAGGCATGTGGATATGCACATGTAATAGAATGGCGATTTTGCTTTTTTTTTTTATACAATTGAATAATATACATCAGATATTTTGTTTGTCCCAAAACAGCATTAAAAGCATTTTGGTGGTACATGTAATCTCTGTCATTACCAAACATTTTTTATTTAGTACAGAAATCCTTTTAATGTCTGAAGTTGAATCTGTTTTTTTATGTAAGGCGCCGCACACACAGGATGGACGTCAAACACGCAGTACTTACTATAGCCAGACAGATTTTTTTTGTATGCAAATGAAAAATGTGAACGTTAATAACATTGTACATGACACACACGATGCTGCGCACGCTAGTGATGTTAGGGTAGTTAAGTTTGATGATGAATATTTTGTTTTTTTCCCCATGTGACTAGGACTGTACTAAATACAACCATTTTAATGGTACATTTATTACTTTTCACCTTTGCGCTGCTACACCTTCTTGACTTGGGTGGCGCCCGGTAACCCAGGTAGTTTAAAAAACAATGTGCATCAACACGGTGTCTGTATGGTTATTACTATAAATTCTTTTGCCATACAGTGTACTTAGGGTTACAAAAGAGGATCCGCCACCCAGGGCCAAATGACTTGGGTAGTTAACAGATCTTATATCAGAATGCAGGGCAGTTGTAGTCGCTACTGTAAGTTTTGTGATACAAGCTTACATTAATTTCCAAAACTGCAAAAGGAGGCAGCTACACTATGGTGGATAACAGCACTGAAGGAAATGCATCGTATCAGCTTTTCTGGACCTGACAGGAATCCACGCCTCCCTCCATGTTGCCAGCACACATCATCCTGGCAGTGAGTTTGGAGCCATAGACATCAGGCTGAGAGCAAAGCAGGTCGCTTATCACCTGGACCGAGGCCTGGTGCAGGACGGCTGATGCGGACCCTGAGGGGAAAAACAGGGTTAGTTTCAGACAAGGGTGCGTAAACAGCCAGCCACCTCGCTGATGCAGCACACCATTTCGGTGATGCAACACCGATCACCCATTTTCATCAGAATGTGCATTTAAATTTCCAGCCTGGGGAAGCCGGGAATGAAGGCCTAATATGTGCCAAAATCCAAAGCTAAAAACTGATGCTTTGATATATGAATATATTTTGTTCTTCCACTTATTTAAAGAACCCAGAATCCATTATACAGTTCCAGTCAGAAGTATGAGTACACTTGGGCAACACTTGGGTGGAAACAACTGGACAGCAAAGCAAAGCAACCCAAAGGTATCCTATATCTCTAGAAACTACTTCTGAAGAGCTGCAAAGACATGCTAGCTCATTTCCTGACCAAATTTATGACTGGGTTCTGCACCAATGACCCCACTGTAGGCCAAAGATCCTCAAATATTATATAAGGATATATACATACTTGAATGCTAGGTTGCATAATAATGTGATCTGGTGTATTTTTTACTAATGCGAAACATCAACTGTACAAAAACAATGCTAATATAGAAAGAAAAAATAAAAGCAGTACAGCATTATAATTACATTTTCGAGCTGCACAATTATTTTCACTTTCATTTCTGAATCGAATCAGCCTTTTGTTTTTGTCAGCGCCACCAGAACACACTTTTTCACTTGTTAGCCATTGCAATTACAAAGCATTTTGAAAGGAATCGCAAAACTGAAAGTTCTGTAAACAAAACACAGTTGGACGCCCAAATACCAGCTTATTTGCTTGTACAGTAAACGGAAGACATCGTCGCCTGATGTTATGACTCGAAAAACAGCACAATAAGGTTAATGGGACCACCGGCAGTTTTTAGTGAGTGTGTTCGTCTTTGACAGGTGCCGCTTTTAATATTTGTTATGCAGCTGGAACCTTTGGTCCGTGGCTACTTATAATGCGATGTTTGTGTGCTTAGCGACTTAGTTATTTACCAGTTCTATACAGGAGTGTATTGCGCTGGAGGAAGTCCAGGTAGATACGTCAAGGGTACAACAGGAGGAGTAGTATTTAAACCAGAGACCTTCAGACTACAGTGTAACCGCCGAAACCACTACAGTAAATGTTGGCCTAGGTGCTGTGCTGCGTACCTGTAGCCGTGGAATCTGTGCAACATCTGGACTCTGTAAATAGGTAATAAATGAATTACTGGACTGAGCAGTGTGAGATCAAATTCTGGGGAATAACCACGCTTTCTACTGTGAAGGAAAGGCCATTACATGCCAGTGCAACAGGCCCTCAGTGAGTCTGTCAGTCCCATGAAGCAGGGATGAAGCAGCCATGTCATGTCCATTCAGAAAGATCAACGCCACAGATGGAGTTGTGGAGTGAACTGTATTATATTTTTCATTTCCTTGAAGAAGCCAGAGTAAGGAACTGAGCTCCGCTCAATTGGAAACAATGCGAGAATCAAACAAAGGAGCAAAAACTAAGCAAAAATTCTCGGAAGTTTCGTTTTATGGTTTTGACTTTCTACTTTCCAAAACATCCACTAACCTGGAAAAAAATAAGAAGTTTTTTAGTTCTCACAGCTGTATCAGCACCTGTTGCTTTGTGACAGCAGACCGACACAGTGGACTGTCACTTACAAAAAAAGAGAAGGAAGCAAAGCCTGGGGTTACTGCACAACTAATGTCTGCCTGGATTTCTAATGACAAATAAATATACCATTATTATTATTATTTTTATTTTTCAGCACAGATGCACTTAGGAATAAATAAAACCAGAATATAAATAATTTAAATGGTATATTGTAAAAATTTCACTTAATAAGACAATGAGGGATTTCACTATATTTACGCAAACATTTTTTCAGTGTCTCCAGCCACATATTTTATTACTGCTTTTTAATAATTGTGGAAAGTTTCTACTTGCTAAAAAACTGTAAACAAAATGTTTGCACGAAAAATACGTATTATTATTATTTTAGTAACAACAACTATCATTATTATTATTATTATTATTATTATTATTATTGAACCTCAACGATAAGATGAAAGCTATAAGTACGGCTGAATCCTGCTTGCTTCACTTCTGCACCTTGTCTGCGCTNTATTATTATTATTATTATTATTAATGAACCTCAACGATAAGATGAAAGCTATAAGTACGGCTGAATCCTGCTTGCTTCACTTCTGCACCTTGTCTGCGCTGTATAATTATGTTCTCTTGTAACGTCATTAGATTCTAACCCCTCTTGTTCTGTTTGAGTTTCTTTGTACCACAAGCTCAGATTATTGACCCCCCCTGCCTGATGAAGCCAGACGAGACCAACGGTGAGACCAACACTCCGTGTTTCCGGGAGCTGAGGACCCCCTGCCGTAATGATGTGATCAGCTCACTTGCACCTCAACATCATTCAGCTTTTGCTGTCCTACACGATGCTGTGTTTAGTAGTACAACCTTCCTTAGCTGCAACTACTGGCTCTATTTTCCTACGTGTAGAAACCCAAGATGGGTGAGTATTGCTGGTATTCGGACCCCCAGACATTTATTTTTCTCCCTGGTCTCCTGGTTTGGACATTTTTGTTTTCCTCTCCTCAGTTGCTGGCAGACTTACTGTATTGTGTTTATACCCTGTATAGTTTCTGTCATTAACGTTTAACGTCTCTCCATAGCTTTACTATATACCTGTTATCTGTTCTATTACCCTAATCTGCTGTTCAGCGCTCGGTCACTATGTGAGAAGAAGCCTCTATAAAAATATATTGAGCAGGAGAACAGTAATGTTTTCATCACATTAGGATGACAGTGTGTTAATTCAAGTGACTCACAGAGAGTGACACTTAACTCACCTCCCTCTTTTGTGTTGCCCCAGCCTGTCACCCAGCACTGGGAACCCGGGGAGAAGGATGCTCCTGGGCTTGGAAAACACACTGGCTGCACCCTGTCTGCCCATTCAAAAAACACACCATCACCTAACATTGCAGAAACACCCAACATCCCCACACAGAAGTAATCAAGTACATAAACCACACATGACCGTCCACTGTAAAATGTGTAGAAAGTAATACAGGATAACTGTGCATTCATTTCATTTTTAACTGCAATATGTCAAAAAGGACCAAATTTAATACAGAAACCCCTCCCACGCTGCTCACCATTCAGGTCGATCTTGGCGATAGTATGGAGCAGCCCCAAGTCGTAGTCATTGCTGTCCGATGAATATTCTGGGTGCCAGAGTATCTCAAGGATGCGGTACGATTCCGGCACTAAATCGTACGCTTCGACTGTGCCCACCACTGCGAGCCAGTTGCTGGGCTCCATCATGTTAAAGCTGTGGAACTCACACAAAGAGGGTTTGTGGCACCGGTTGGAAACTACCTATCTTCACCTAACTCTATGATCCATCTGTCTCATGCTTATGCAGCTTTCTCTGTCTTATCCCATGCCTCTGCCCACATATTTTCCACTTTCTGTGTGCTGACAAAATAATATATATCTTTATGATATTATTTTACTTTTCTTCGCCCTTCCCTCTGTGATCAGCTGTATTCGCTGCCTAGTCCTTTCTCGCAGTAAACTCACGATATAAAGCAGTGCGCCGCTGTGACAATCCATCGCTGGGTGAGAATTGCCCCTCCACACATGTGCTGCCCTATCCAGTGGAGGCTGGCCTGCCACACCCACTTCCCTTCAGGGGCCACGCTGCCCCCTACAATTCGACTCCACTGCTCACCAGCTATCCCAGTGCAGCTCAGCTGAGAAAAGCTGGCTGAACACAAAACAGTTCAGATTCAGAAACAAAAGAACCATTACGTTTTACTCGAGTTACTTTGCAAACTTCTTCACCTGTGCTGATGTTCTGTGTCTGGTTAACGGGGTGCTTGACTTGGACAGAGGGCATCGCAGAGGCAGTGCAGCTCCCGTTGCCACCATAGCTGTACAGCATGGCTGGGAAACATGGGTTCTCCACTTCAGGAGAAGCAGACACAAGAGATAACACAAATTACATGGACGGGAAGGAACACCATCCTATGATGATCACAAGAAGGTAAGAGACAGACTAAAATATTTTAATATGAGACAAAAATCAGCCCAACAACTTTTGCAATGTCCTTTTACATTACATTTTATTTGTTTAACACTCAGGGTGGACCAAAGTGACATAGTGTGACTATTAAGTATTTTAGCTGCTGCCTTTTGTCTAAAGTGACTTAAAAAGCTAGATGCATTCTATTATACTCCTTACAGTCATTCGGCCATTAGTACCAAACAAGAATATGATATCCACATACAAACACACACCACAGGAAATTTAGCTAGCCCAATCCAAGTAAAACACATGTGTTGGGACTGTGGGAAGAAACTAACCCCAGCGCAAGAGGAACATGCAGACATCACACAGACTGAACCTGATTAGGGTTCCTATCCAAGTCCACCATCCAGGAGCCTTAAGGCACCAGCAGGACTCACTCTGCCACCCGACAGGCTTCATTTTCCTAGCATGACCAACGTTTTTCACACAGGCAACCTATCGAAAGCTCTTTACGGTCTGGCACAGTTACCTAGGAGGATGCAGCAGATGACCAGCATTACAAGGAGAATCAAGAGGACAGTTAGCAGTATGAAGCATGAGGTGCATAGCTTGGACTGTAGGGCTACAAGCCCTGTGGAGAGAAAATAAACAAAGGACAGAATGACAACTTAACATAAAAGCAGCACAACGCCATGATGTTTAACAGCCAACTGAAGGGAATAATGATTAGGAGGCTTAAGATTCATATCCCAGAAGGGAAAAGGATGGTAGGCTGATTTATTTACATGGTGAGGCATTCGGGATGGACGGACAGACAGACAGACAGAAGAGAACCTATTAATCCCGAAGGGAACTGAACCAGAACACTGTATCACATGCAAAATAATGCATTCCAAGTACATTTGCATCAAGAATGCAAATAACAGTGAAACGAAACGAAAGCATCAGCACAGACAAACTCATAACCTTACTTCAAATCATGTCAGACCTGTGGACTTTTCCAATAATGAGTGGTCGCCAGCTCTTTCCTCAACCAGGACCTCTGCTCCAGTTAGCGCAGTCAGAGGCGGTGGAGTGGCGAGAGATAGGCAGGTCTGATCAGGAACATGGGGGCCCGGGGAGGTATGTGTGAAAAGGGGGGGCTGACCTTGCCCTGGTGGCTGTGTTAGCTCAGGGCAGGTGGCACTGGAGGTCACCTGAGGTAAGTCTGACTCATGAGCAGGCAAGGATTGGAGTGATTCACCTGATGGCTGGAGAAAGTGGGGCAAAACATTGGCCGTTTGAGGGATCTGAAGAAAACTTAGTATCGCAGGTAATGTGTGTGCAACGTATGGGTCTGGAAAAGGGAAGGCCGGATGTTGCTGGGTTGCACTGGGCGGTGGGGATGTCTTGATGGTATCAGACTGAGGTATGTGCTCTCCATCAGCAGCAGCAGGGGTTCCACCATCATAGTCAGAGGGCTGCATGGGAAGACTCTGAGTATCCCCAGATGTGGGTTCGAGGTTGGCCTTAAATATATATTAAAAAGGACATCACGCCAGTCATCATTTCACATTGTCAAATTACTGTACATTAAATAATATTAGCATGTACTGTAGAACATACCAATAACTGGTACAGATATTTCTTGGTATGGTTATTTTACCCTGTCAAACTTCCACAAACTTGGTATATGCTTGTATGCTGAAATAGGGCACAGACATTCACAATATTTTACTGAAATCAGATAAGCAGGTTTTGGCATTCGCTTCTAGGAAAGCTGACACAAAGCACCATCTCACTTTACTTTTTATATTCACTTCTCATTATGTAGCAGCTTTTGGTGAAAATTTCCTTAAAGCCATTATAAAGCTTTCAAACCACCAAAAAGAATGGTCACAGAAGCCACAAATAAATGTTCCTACTTTTTTTGATAGAAAGGGCCCTTCTCATTTACACTATTATTTGAAAGGAGAGCAAAATTATCAGTTATGCTTTGACATTTTCTCCACTCCGGTCCTGGTCTGCGCATGAACTGGCTCTTCAAGAAGTTTCAAACATCACTCCAGTCTAGCTTTTTCTGCCCTTTCCTTTTAACTTCAATACACTGTTTGAATAAACCTGGAAACTGTAATGATGCTTGAGAAACACCGACAAAGAAATTGTTTACATTCACACCCACAAATTCTGACATATTTTCAAAGCACATAAAATTTAACTGCAAAGTTTGAAGGCCAAATCCTTCACCCTCTCTGGGAATGAAACTGGTTTAGATCTTACCTGGGTCACAGTCATGGACACTCCAGCCGCACAGTGGAGATGAAGAAAACCAAATACTCTTTCTGCCCTCGTTTTTGCTTTGCCTTTTCTTCCTGTTCCTCCTCCTCTTTCTCTTCCTCCCCTCAGCTCCTCTCCATCACCCCTCTTCTCTTTGAACTGCAGCTCATTTCTCTTCTTTCTCGACTGCTTCCTGCTGTCTGCACGTCTTTCTTTCAGTCTCTCTAGTCATCCTAATACCTTTTTTTGACGCTGCTGGACACAAAGTAATAGATACCACCATTCTGGGGCTCATGAAAAATGCATGGTGATCACCATGAGATGGGGGTCAGAGTTCAACAACACATCACAGCCAACACTGTATTGGCAAGTCTCTCCCTCATCGCACATACATTCAGCACATGCTTCTCGTGCCCCTGTTCACATCCCATTCGTACGCAATTACAGTCAATAACGTGACCGTAAAGGAAATAAGACAAATGGTCTGAACAACCAAGGGCCTTCATATCAGACTACATGCGTGTATGTGTAGTGTAAATGGGTGTATGCAGTTTCCACTAAAGCGAATCCTGTTACACATCAGCAAGGTATATATCGTACTTCTCACATTACTGGATATAATAGCATTGGACAGTGGCACGAAGCATGAAGCAGTTCTGCCAGTACAGATGAATGAACTCGGTTAAGGCTGTTCTAAAACAGGCTAAAGAAAGGGAAGAAGTAACTGAACAAAATTAATTTGCAAAGATAAACAACGAGCAACTGAGCATCAGACCCACACAAGAGGGCTGGACTTTAGTCATGAGTTTGAAAGGCACATTTTAATACCCTCCACCCCCCCCCCCCCATGATGATCCTTACAGCTGTAAAATTATTCCACTGAATTCTTCTGAAGTGCATTAAATAAATAAATAAATTTAAAAATCTGTGACACAGAACTACTTCATTTATTACTTATATGTACATTACTGGAGGTCTAAGTGTAAAGAAATGAGTTTTTACATGTACAGTATAGCAGGTCTGACGTAACTGATGTGAAATTATACCATATATAAAAACTGTATTTCTATAATAATAGTTAGGTATCAATTTTAATCTTTGTTATCACTATTTCCATATTAAAAAGTTCTTTTTAATTATCACCTAGGCGTGAAAGTGTTTTGTGTATTCAAATTTTTTATATATTTTATGACATATTAAGTATATTTTGTTGTCTTCGAATCCTGTCACAAAGAGTAAAGACACCAGTCAATAACAGCACCTCTGTTCATAGATTAGATCAAGCAAACCAACTTTTTTTTTTTTTTTTTTTTACTTTTTTTCAGAAATAATTAATTTTTTCCAACTTTTCCTGCCATACTTTTATTATTTATTATTCACTTGGGTCCATCATCAGCAGTGCAGGATCTTGATGAAGGCCTTGCGGAACTCGATGTTGAAGGTGGTGTAGATGACAGGGTTCACTGCGCTGTTGAGGTATCCCAGCCAGGTGACCGCACTGTAGAGCGAGGGTGAGATGCAGCAGCTGCTGCAGTGCACGCGCAGCACGTGGGTGAGAAAGAAAGGCAGCCAGCAGATGATGAACACACCTGGGGACACATATGTGGAGGAAAAACCTGTGTTGACCACACAGCTCTCTTGTAAGTGAAACTATGGATCTGAATGCCACAGACCCTGCCCGTGGCCCACACAAAAACATGCAAAACACGCACATACAAATGAACACAGGCATAACTTTCTGGTTTTCCTTGGAACTTCTCCCTTTTCTCACCTAGTACAATGGCCAGCATCTGAGTTGCCTTCCTCTCCTTCTGCTGGGACAGCCTCCCCCTGACCTGCTCCTTTGCCAGCCCTCCCTTTTCCTGCCGGTCCTGGTCCCTCTCCCTCCAACCCGCAGGTCTCCCCTTCGGCTCCTCGAAAGCTGCCCGCTTGGCTGCAAGGGATGACCGGGCGGCTAGTGGAAGAGGGGGCACTGGGGCGACGGAGACAGCAAGCGATATCTTGGGCCGCGCTGGCTGTTGTCGGCTCTGGTCGGCTTGGGCCAGGAATCGAACAGGTTCCCCCTCCAGGGAGTGGACCACAGCCTCTTTCACCAGCGTCTGGAGGAGAAACGATGATATTGCTGTAATTGCTTTGCCCTTTACTCGCAGTGTACTGTAACAACGCCCAACTTTAAAGCTCAGTCGTCGCTTTTTAGACTCTGCAACCTTTTGTTAACTGTAAATCAATTATCCTTAAAAAAGGGGCAACAAACATTGCATTTTTCTGCAGTGCAGCACTGTTATGGCTCTGAGCTTGATTCCATCTACACTGTTGTACACCTGTAAATGTTAACATATATGGAATATTACATAATATTACTGTGTTAGATATATATCAATAACAATATCAGTAACAATAGCCTGTGCCTGAGCAGCAAATCCTCAGTGTCACGCATACGACTCACCACCTTCTTGCGAGCTGGAGCGACTGCGGGGGGCTTGACTATCAAAGTGCAGAGCTTCACGTCTTCAGGCTGGGTACACTTGTTCTATGATGAAGAGGTGGAGGTGTGGGGATGAGATGGAAAAGGACAGGAAAAGATGAGATGTCAAATGGGTGAGGTGGGAGAAAAAGGAACATCGAGGAGGAGTGGAGAGAAAAGAAAAGGGGGTGTAATGGTGAAAACAAGTAAGAGAGCAATATGGGTGTTAGAGAAAAATCCAGGAAGGGAGGCACAAAGGGAAGACAGGTCACATACATGACAGAAACGGTAAAATACAATCTCTTCACCCATTTTATGTACATTCATGCATCACCTAATGGAGTTTAATTTCTGTAAAACCACCTCACAGGGCAAACTCCCAGACTAGAGGTTGCTTTATTAGTATTTCTTATAGAAAAAATAGGTGGATTCCAGACAACAAAAAATATCTATTCATCCATCCATTTTCCTTAAATACTTATCCCAGTCAAGGTTGCCGCAATCGAATCTATCAATGTAAACAATAGGTACACAACTAGGAGAGTACATCCCGGATGCGATTCCAGTCCATCGACGGGTAGCCACAAACACACACAGTTACACACATACACACTAGTGACCAAGTAACATGAAATGCACGTTTCTGGACTGCTGGAGGAAATCAGAGGACTTGGGACAAAAACCATACAAACGCGGGGAGAACGTGGAAATTCCACACAAACTGAGCTGGATTTGGTAGCCCAACAACCATTTTTGTGTTGATCTGGATGTGTGTGTGTGAGCCTTTATCTTGTTGAAAGGTCCATTTATGGCCAAGTCTCAACCTCCTGGTAGAGGAAAATACGTAAAATATGCTGGCACTTTGACGGCATATTGAATTCCAGTATCTTACCAAGAATCCCGACCACTAGCAGCAAACCAGGCCCACTGCTCCAACGAGCCCCCGCCATATTATACCTGGAGTATAGGTGATTTTCCTTGTATGCAGCCCTCTTTTATCACCAAAGACATTAATGGCCACCTTGGCTCTCATCTGACCACAGTACACAATTCCAGTTGTAGTTCTAATGATGCTCAGCAAAACTGAGGCACTGCAGCTTGTAGGTTTCTCTCAAGAAGGGCTTCTTTTGTGCGGCACCTCCAAAGAGCTTGTTGACAAGTAGGTGACATCTTAACAGTTGATTCTAAAACTTGATAACGGCAAGATTCTACTAAATTGTGCCATTCTGAAACTGTGATGCTTGAATTCTTCTTTGCCTCCATCACTATGTTCCTCATTGTGCAGGGGAGCGATATTACCTAGGTAACATACAAAACTGCAACTTCTCCAGAGTTCTGGGCCTATATAACCATTGCCCTAACAGAGCTATTTGGAACCGTTGATGCATTTTTCAAATATCTATTACTAGATTTGTATGTATCAACAAATGTTTTGTTTATACCTTATTTTTTGCAGTTTTGTGAAAGGTGCCAATAATTCTGCAGTTGACTGTTTATGAAGTCAATACAAAAGAAAAGTTTCATGTCCACTAGTTTTGTTTTTTCTATGTGAATGGACAAGCCACCCATCCATCATCCCACAACCTTGCGCAAGATTTGATGGACTGGAAGAGGCAGGATTCTCCTCGAAATATAACCAATTCCTAGGTGAATCTTAGGAGGCTCTATCCTGTGCTTTGCGGATTGTTGTTCTGTTTCTTTGTGTGAACTGTAGTTAGTATGGAGCAGAATAGTGAGTAACTAGTGAGTCCTGCACAGGACTTTATTTTGGATTTTGCTTCCTTCTTGCTTTTGGTTTTGAAGTGAGGTAGTTGCATAATATAAAAGAACAGGTTAGTCAGGTTTCATTTTGTTTTCTTTAAATTGTCACTTGTCACTGGGTTTTGTATTTGTATCGCACTGTTAAATATTTGCACTCATTTGTTACACACTACTTGCGATCCGGCCAATTCATTCAAAAATAACTTCTATCTCAGGTAGAGTTTATATTACATTCCCCTAAACCCCGACACAGTCCTTGGGGGTTGTAACAGAATGACAGCATGACTATTAAGCAGGGAATAAAATACCCATTGTTGACATAAAATGACTGTGTGACTGGAGAAAGAAGACATCCAAATAACAAGTCTTTTGTATGAAAAAGTCATATATATTTCCATAAGCCTTTGTGGGGTTTTTCATTGTATGATTCGATTATTCAAGGGAAAGTTCTATAGTCACCTCCAGCTCACTGTGGACTCCTGAATGGCCAAATGTCCCTTTATAAAAAAGATTTAATTTCTAATGTCACTACTCTGGGATGTGCTGGTAATTCAGATACTTGAATCTGTGGGAAATGGTATGAAAAGAACTTAAAACCACAACAGTACACACTTTACAATTAACTGTCACTGGGAGACAATGTGTGTAGTTTGTTTGCTGAGGTATATTGAGTTTCTGCGAACAGGACCATCTGGCACTTGAATAGAATGACATGGCAGCAGCCGTCCCGTCTCACCTTCCGGTGCCGCTGCCCCTCCCCTGTTTCGGCCCCTGCCTGCGCACGCTGTGGGTGTCTGCGCGGTGGCGCCGTGCGCCTGCGCCGTCTGCGGAGAACCACGCAGATCTGTGCGTACACCAGCAAGGTGACTATGAAAGGTACGTAGAAGGAGGCAACAGAGGAGTACACCACAAAGGCTGGGTCGGCGATGCTGCACTTCCACACCTCCTTAGAGGCTGATGGAAACCAGGGAAAAAACACGGAGGAGGAAAAAGAGGAATTAAGGGAAAGGCGATGACACTGAACTAATCATTCATACTGGCTGAAATGTTGCTTTAAACAGTTTGTGTAAAAAGGACTGAACCAGACCACTGACCACTGTGAAATAACTCTTCACCCTTGTTTGGCTGCACTGATAACCGAAACAGACGCAGACGGAAGGTAAGGCGAGGCTGTACCGGTGTTGTTGAGACCAAACAGCAGGGGGCAGGAGATGGCAAAGGAGAGAAACCACACTGCGGCGATCATCAGCACCACCCTCCGCCTGGAGCTGTATCTGGTGTTGTAGAGAAGGGGCATGGCCACGGCTGTGTAACTGCACACACAAAGACAGCGCATTCATTATTCACAAACTGCACATCTGCTGTCTGCTTGCATACGCACCTATTATGACAGACACACACGTAGCCTACACTTTACGCTTAGTGGCACGAACTAGCGTAAGAGGTGACAGTCAAGGAAAAAGGTCAAATAATGCCAAACACACAGATATTCAAAAAAGCAGATATGGAGAAAGGGAGTGTGAGAGAATCAGCTTTGGCTTACGCCACAAAATCGAACTGGAGCTCATTTTGAGGTCTAGTTTACTATATAATGTTCACCGGAGCTCATTCCACTATTGCAAAAGTGCGATTTACTCTTTACTTTGGTCACACCTTCATCCAAAATGACAATCTTAGATAATCAAACTTACAACAACATTTCCATTTATACAGATGGGTATTGTTTCTGTATCAGTTCAGGGCAAGTGCCTAGATCAAGGGCACTGGAGCAGAAATGGGATTTGAACTGTGAATATCAAATATATAAGCACAGAGGAAAAAGTCAAAAGAAGTCAATTATGTCCATTAATTTAAACAGGATTTGGAAGCACAGCTGATTTGTTCAGTCTAAGTGTATTTTGACAGCTCTTCAGAACTCTGTTTATAGAAATGACACCAAGAGTCAAAACTACTGGTGGAAACAGCCAATGATTTTGACTGAGGTATCTGCTCCTGCTCTTTACTACTGAGCATTACTCAGGCGGCAGGAGTAAGATGTGTCTAGGTCATCCAGATGTTGGACCCAATTCTTGCGCTTACGTGAAAAGTTTGGAGAGCCAAGCACAGATTGAGCTAACGTCTGACTGTCAAGCACTCATGTTCATTCTGCACGGACCAGATCAGCTACAAAATCTAGCTTTTCTGGAGAACTGAGCCGCGAGACATACGGGAGTCCCACTGAGTGTCCCACTGAGAAGACTCCCACTCCCACTGAGCATCAGAGAAGCTCCAGCTCCCATTTATGTATACATTGTGGTAGAGATCTAATTGGACCTTGCATATCAATAGCATATTTTGCCATGGTTTTGATTGACCATTCATTTCCAACCGGGCCACGTTTAAGGAATTGTAATGGCTTATGCAATGCAACCGCTCATTAGCTGCGGAACTTAGCTGAGCAAGGCAGCAGAGGTGATTTACTCTGGTTTGTGCCGAGCAAAAAACCAAATGGAAGAAAGAAAAAAAAAACAGATGAACCAATTTGCCCTGCTTATCAACGGAATGCCACCTCTGTGCCCCCAACTCAGTGCAGGCCAGCTGGCATGCTGCTACTCACTGTCTAAGCCAAAGGTATCAAGAAGTCAAGCTCTGGTTCTCTACGGCTGCAGGTTTCACAATACAATTTCATTACAACCCAGTTCAAAGCCAAAGTTTCACTTGAAGCAACTCATTACCTGAATAATGAGTTCTGCGTGAATTTAGTTGACCAAATGTACAAACTGAGGATTTATTCATACAGATGGGATCCATGTCCATATGAGAAAGCAGAATCAGACTGCTTTAAACAACATAGGATGGAATAACCCTGTGGTTTGTTTGAGACAGAAACATACAAAGCTGTCCTTGTGCTTTAAGTCGTGCCATTTAGATATTTCTCGGACAAACATACCAACACATGATCTGAGTGTCTCTACGAGGTAGAGTCAGCTTGATATCTGCTAGCGAAATGAAATTAAGTGGCAGAGAGACCACAGTGTAGTGGTTGCTGACTTCTCCCACCCCAAACTTCATCTCTTCCACTGATTCATGTGGAGATTTAGCATCGGCACAAACATGGATCTTCTAAAGCTTTACAGCACCATTACACAGCACCTTCTACTCAGGGAGCCTGTTTCCAAAGTCTCAAGAAAACAGTACAGAATAGATAAGCAGGCAGCAGACACTTTCCGTCACTGAAAGATGAATTGTTTTTAAACATGTGCTTTCTGAAAGGGTGAAGGGGTATTTAAAAAAACAGCAGAATCACAGTATTCATAGTTAGACGGGAGAGTTAAAGGTGGAAAGGACATCAAACAAGAACACAGAGCCAAAATAAAGGCCAGAATAAGACTGCTCATGTTACTGCTGCCTACAAATTGTTATTCTTGTATCCAACAAAATTCTGAACCATAATTTGGTTTGTTACTTGCTGGGCCATCACTCTGGTAACAAGGAAAGCTGAATTAATGAAGAAGGAAGAAAGGTGGAGCTGCTCCCTCACCGGTCAATGCTGATAGCGCAGAGGTTGAGGATGCTGGCTGTGCACATCATGACATCTAGAGTGAGAAGGATGTCACAGTAGATGAGGCTGAACCTCCACTCCCCGACTACCTATCAAGTCACAAGAGGTGGAGTTGGTAGTAAGTGAGGCTGGACATCACTGGCTGTGGTGAGATCCTTCAGCAAAAGTGAAGAAGGTTACGTTATACATCAAGCAACATGATGAGTGTTTACAGAAATATGCAAAATTGCAATGGAAACAGAATACAGTCAAATGCGCTGGGTGAAAAAGAATCAAGGGTGCAGGGGAGACATGGTTGACAAGGAAAAATTTAAAACAGCCAAGACAGAAGAAGGAAAAGAAAAGGATGTATTGCAGTTAGAAAGCAGAAGAGCCATACTGTAGGTAAGGGAAAGACACAACGCTGCTAAATATGTTAAAACATTCATAACAGACAAGCAAGCAGAAATCAGAGGGTAAATAAACCGATCAAGGATGAGGGCGGGAAGGAAGGAAGCAGCCAGTGACCTCCAGGTATACACCCCAAGGCATGACGAGTGTGGCCAGAAGCAGGTCAGAGACGGCCAGCGACACAATGAGGTAGTTGGTGGTGGTCTGCAAGGCCCGCTCGCGCGAGACGGCCACGCACACCAGCACGTTGCCAAAAACCACGCAGAAGATGAGCAGCACCAGCAGCACTGCGTAGAAGTTGTAAGTCGGGGAGGTGGTCGGCAGGGTGCTGGAGTTGGAGTACAGCAAGCAAGGGTCCGCGAGCAGGGGGTGGGGTGAGGGGAGCTCCTCTCCCAGGGTGAAGTTGAACAAAGCCATTCTCTGGGAGGAGAGAGGAAAAAAAGAGAAAGGCAGCAAATGAAAGAGCGACCCAAAACTCAGGAGAGGGACAGTCTGAAAGAAAGAGGGAGCAACTAGAGAGGGGAACAAAGAAAAGGAGTGGACCAGAAAGAAACACTAATGGAATTCCCAGAGAGAGATGAAGAAGCAGATGAAACTGAAAACAAGGTCAATATGGAGCTCTGCCTTGAGATGACAGAATGGAAAAAGAGGAGGAGGAAAAAGGGCACCAGTAAAAAGGGGACTCCAAAACTAATCATAAGAAGTTAAGCTATGTGAATCAGTCAGCTGTAGGGCCTTCCCATGTAATCAGTTTTGTCCGAAAGGGTGAGGGACTCTAGGAATTCCAATTTCTGCAATAAAAACAACAAAACCTCAAAGTGCAAAGGACATTGCAAACAAAGCTTTGTCAGAAATGGATTCGTGCCTATTTACACTGCACAACACAGAAATTTGTCACAGCATAAAAATATGTAAATCCCCTGGATTCTGTCTTTTTTAAAATGATGACCATTTTGGTTACTACCTAAGTTAAGTTGAAGTGGTCCCTCTTACTGTAGTCACCTTATAATTATAGGTCTCCAACTGGGAACGCTTAAAATATACAATGCAATGTCAGTCATGTTGCATTTCAATTTATTTCTAACCAACTTAGGCACTATGAGTGAGGAACGTGAAGAAAGAGGCTATCAAGATAGTTCTGCCACGGAGAACAGATATACAGGAAGATGGTCACCAAACATACGTTTCACTACTGGCGGAACCTCATTCAAGTTGTCCCAAAATTCAGATACACACAAAAGGCTTCTAGAAAGGCTTTTTTAAAATGTGACCAATACTAAACATTTGCTTGCATTTAGTCAAAAATTTAAAATACATTTTACATGGCAGAGTATTTTACTGTAATGTTTATCATGTGCATGGTTGAATTAATAAAATTTGTTTTTGTGCCTTTGGTGTTCATTGATATTTAATACGTATTGCATATGATTAAAATATGAAATTATATATATATATATAAAATTTGCATTCCAGAAAAAAACAGTATTTTTTTTTTTTAAATTCAGGGCATGAATTTTAATAACAATTATCTGTTTTTATTCTTTAGCAAGTTAAACATTTTTAATTTGTTGATCAGTACTGAGGGCTCTGCACTTTCTTTGAAAGCCTTTGAGGGCACAGAGCCAAGCCTGCAAGCGAGCTCCTCCACAACAGCAGGTCCTCTGGCTTTCTTGTTGCTCTTGTTATTGTGTCAGCAGCTGAGGATCTTTAAAGGAAGGCAATTACTGGCGGGCCAGACAACAGCACAGAACAAGCCGAGCTCCAACACACACAAGGGAATAAGACGTAAATAATTGATAAATACAAAAACTGCACATTTGAATATGACCTAAACACACAAACTTACTGTACTGTGGCACCGTTTGAAAATTTTTTTAAAATGCAACGTAACGATAGAAACTCGGTGATGTCTACAACTTCCCTATCATACAAGTACTACGTGTCCAGCAGCATAATCTCAGTTTCTAATTGATTCCAAAACTGCCAGTTTTTACGGCTTTAAAACCCATACAATATTGACAATTTAAAGTTTGGAGGAATTGAAAAAAGTTTTTTTTTATTACAATTTTTAAAGTGAATTTCTCTTTTTGGAAGTTCTTCTCTGCAAAGCAAGTTATCTTTTGAAGCTGCCAGGTTGTGGGTGAGTCACTGAAGACGCCTCACAATGGACTGAAGGTTAATAACTACACATACATCTCAGGCTGTGATCGGTGAATCTGGCTGTGGCTTGAAAACACTTTCTAAAAAATGGAAAAGTGCACGAAGCAGCCTTCACAAAAGAGTATCTGCTACAATGGATAAAACCTCCACATTTACAATCGCAGCAGGTGAAGCAATAACATGTACGTTTGTTTTTAAAAATCCCAAAACGATTAAAGAAACTGTAATTTCTGATGTCTTTACTGCTTTATAAGGCTATTAATATAATGGATTACTAAAAACATGCTTGATATCACACACCATAAAATGGTTAAAACTTGAATTTTGCACAGATATCTTTACCTCATGCGTGTTAAACAGTGAAACGCAGGTACAGGGAGAAAGCTGGTAAAGATCTTTTCTGTGGGACGGGGGAAACCAGAAAATACAAAGTACATGTGAACTCCCTCCAGCATCTCACTACACAATAAGCACTGCAAGCTGCAGTTTTTAAAATAATTTCAGCCACTTGCATGTCCAAAAGGGGACACATTTTAGTTGAGGTGAGAATTTCTCTCTCAAATGCCCAAAAGAAGAATGAAATACTGGCTGAAACTGGCTAAAGTGGCCATAAACAGATCCAAAGCAGGAGGCCATTACTGTACGGTGGGGGTCAGTTGTGTTTCTGCCACAGGAAACGTAAATATGAGACTAACCTTCTACTCAATAAGTAAAGTCACTCTTGAAAGGTTTTGTGAGAATGCAAAAGAAACTGGACTTGTGACTGAAATATTTGCTAATAGCTTTGTCCTGAACAGCCTCATAAAAAATCCAAATGGTACTATGTTACGATGCTTAAAAATGTTATATATGTAACTTTGAAGATAATGCACCGTTTTACACAATAAAACTGCCAATCAAATCAACTCTAACCAGTTTATTTTGGACCCAGGTTTTCAAACTGTATATTTTTTGTGCTGCATACGCAAGTGCGGGTAGCACTGTTGCCTTACAGTGCCTGGACTCTTTGGGCGTAAGTTCAAATCCTGCTCAGTCTGTGCGGAATTTACATGTTCTCCCCATTTCTGCATAGGTACCCTCCAGTTTCCCCTCGTAGTCCACTGATATTTGTTTCATGTTAACTGGTCACTGAAAAACTGCCCATAAAGCCGACGGCCTGGCATCCTCTCCACGGTATAGTTTAATAGACCAGGACACAATTTTGGGATCAATTTCAGACCACTGTGACCATGTCAAGGACAAGTGGTTATGGAACACGTGTGTACATGAGATCAAGTACAGTAAGATTTCTATGAGATGTCCATTTAAAGATGGCTCCTATTCCAGTTCTCCTTGGAAAGAGTAGCAGCGTCAATTTCTTGATACAGTAACAATTTTCTGGCGTCAGACCATGGAAGTACTCACATGGATCCTGTGAACAAAAACAGTTCCAAATTGTTCAACAAATGTCAAAAGCAAAGTCACAGAAACATGACACGTGGAGAGTCAGGGCATATCATCATGAAGTATAGAGTTGTGTGACATCACTTTTTTTCCCCATCTGCTTTAGTCTTCATGATAAAATAATCAGATGATCTTTACTTGAGATGCACCATATAGTCAGGAAACTTTGCCAGAAACTGTCAAAATACAGTACGGTTACTTTCTCAGCCCTAGAAACCAAACAATAACTTGCAGAAGCCTCGGATCATGGTCACACTAAACACGTGGCATGTTGACAATAAATCATGTATTTTCTGGCAGAAAATTACCTCGATGACTTTATGCTTTAGTTCAGCTGCCGCTGAAAGGGATTATGGAAATTAAGGTACCGACTCAAAACCAGCACACTTCAAGTGGGCAGTCTGTGCATCAAGAACAGGGGTCTCTTTTCCGCTTTCATTTCCATATCATATAACCCTCCTGCAACAACAGTCAGTGGTTGTTCTTTCATTTCCTGTGGTGCTTTTTCCTTTTTCCTCCACAGTCCGCTAACTTATCCTCCAGTGTCTGTCCATCATGCCTTTCCAGCTTTTTTGACAATAAAGATTCATAAATGCTGCATTTCATAGAAATATAATTTTGATTAGCTATTGTAACTGAAGCGCAAGACTTCATTGCATTAAACCACATTGTTTCTCATCATTCAGTCACCCTGGGAAAAAAATTAATGAGGTATTTAAAAAAAAAAAAAAAAATCTAACATTACATAATGTAAGTATGAATGTCAGTTACAGTTTACTTCCAGGAGCTACCAAAGAGGATTGTGGCAACTTCTGCTAAACAAACAAAACTATTATATTCACTAGAGATCTGGCAGAATGCAGTAGAAACCTCCCTAAGGTTTATGTGAACACTATTAATTCAGAAGCATAATACATTTTTATTATTATGTTTAATATGATGAGAGAAAACTCAAGAATCATATGTAGCACTGACAATGTAGTTCTACAAGGATATATAAAAAGGGGGACCGGAGGTAGGTAGTGAATTCATTTCCAAGTCGAGCTGCAGGAGGAAAACAAAGAAACGCACTTCATTGTGGTTTTGTGACAACTCATTATCTGGGAGTCTTGCTTATGGAGCCACAGGCAAACTCAGAAAAGAGGCAGAGAGAGAGGGTCCATTATCTGCCTGGATGCTACCAAAAGTCATTTGCTGAGCTGAGAGCAGCTTGATAAGTTCATATGAAATGGGAACAGGGCAAAAAATAAATAAGGTGAGGGACAGACTGTTTAAAACAAATACATCCCAAACCAGAGTTCACACTAACCTGAACTCACATATGCATTTATTGCAAAGGACCAAAGTAGCTTAGCAGATTATTTATAAAGCACAAATAAATGCACACTGAAAAATCGCTGTCTTTCCAATAACGGCAGTCTCTGTCTCTCTCTCTCTCGCTCTCTCTCTCTCTCTCACACACACACACACACACACACACACACACACACACACACACACACACACACACACACAAACTCCTTCAGGTCACTGCAAGATTACAGAAAAGGCAGAGAAATCCACAAAGGAACTGGTGGAGAACAGTAAAAAGCATTATTACACTGAAAGATAGTGGAGGGAAAAAAAAAAAAAAACAAAACTTACTGTCAATGTGCTGAAATGGATCTCAGCTCCATCCTCGTCAAAATGAAAAATGAGTAGTTTTGATGTCCAATGTAATTTTTGTTGTAAAACAAAAAAACTGCAGTGGCTTGGCAGTGATGCCAGCGCTGTTTCGGATCTCGGGCTCCTCCCTTACTTGACTAGGACTCTTCTTGGTTTTGTTCCTCCAGGTGCTTCTCCTGGCATTGCCCAATTATTCTGCCTTAAACAGAGCCACTCATGGGTCTTTCACGTTCTGCAGTGCAGAATAACACTTTCTCCCTGGTAGGGTTCAGCAGAGTCCTCTCTTTCGCTCCCTCTTTTGCTCACTCTCTCGCTCTCTCTCCATCACGGCTGTCTGCTGCCACCCGGCCCCTAATCCAGCTGCGTCTTCACTGCGGTCATCAGCCATCAGCAAAGCTGTCGCTGCCCTTAAATGAGTTGGATAGGAAGAGGAATGAGAGTTCTCAAACAGCCCTTTATTGTTGATCATTTACCAACCAAAGCTGTAATTCACATTGAGTCTGGACCACTATGAATGAAGCACAAGCAAGGGCACATTAAGAGCAGCATGACAGGTCACAATGAGTTCTGCACACACAAACCATCGTGACAGAATAGATGACCACAACACATGCGTTAAAAAATATACCCGAGTCACCCACCTCACAGCGGAACATCATCTTTTTGTTTCTGAAGATTTCATCACAGCTCCTGTGATTGTTGGAAAACATTGCACAATAACATGTCCGAACTGTGCTCCACCACGTTCCCATCACTGCTTCCCCAGGGTGGCATTAAATATTTCACACCAGTCTTCTTTGCCTATTTTTCCTGTTTTATTCCCCCAACAAATGCAACTTTCATGGCACTTTTATTTAAGTCATTCATTTTTGTGCTATTTTGACACATAGACCGCTCTCTAAGCAAAGTCATTTTTAAAATATTAACACAACTGGATACTCTACTGGACCAGTGCAGATGTGCATCAGGTTCAAAGGTACAGGGGCTCCCTAGAGCCATGCAACTGCCACCTTAAGGCTACAAGTCACAATCCTTAACCACATAGCTACCTACTGCCATAATGTAATATGGACATAAAAAAAGATATCAGATGGAGGGTAGAAAAGGGTTAAAGAGGAGTAAATACATTTTATTTCTGTCAAAATATCTCGAAAAGCAGGTCAGGAGAACTGGGTTAGCTGTTTTTAAGGGAATTCCAGCATCTTAATGAGATTGAGTACAAAAGGCAAGGAATATGCTAGATGTAGGAGTACTTTTATCAGTTATCACCAATTGACTGAGGACATGGATGAGACAGGTCAAGCTGGGGACCACAGAACTCTAAAGCGGCACCGATACTGTTTCACAAAGAGCAGCTCGCACATGCGAATGTTCATAATCTTCTCCTTGCCCTTAGTTTTAAACTGGGACGCACACATACTTGAGCAAATTGGTGGGGGGGGGGTGATAAAGAGAAACTGACAGCAACATCATAAATGTACAACAGCAAAATGGAAGGTACTTTTAACTGGACTGAGTGGCTTTGCAACTTCTCAGCGATTAACAAGCAGCCACTGAAAGGGACTGTGCAGCAAGTGCAATACATGTAAATTATTGAAACATTTTTAATGAAGCCCTACATGTCTTTTACAAATGTGAAACATAAAAGACAGCTGAAAAGCAGAAAGTATCTGTTAATGAACAGATATCATTTGGCAGAGAGCAAACTTTAACTGCAAACTTCTTCCCCCTTCTTGCTCTATTATTGCACTTGAATGTCAGTAGGACACACGGCTGAAAGACCTTCAAAGAAAAACCAAATCACGATTCGGGGGGGGGGGGGGTAATTAAAAGAAAAAAGGCAGTAGGACCCTGCAAGAACAGTGAAGTGATAAAAGTAGGAAGTTCAAATACTGTCAGGGTTAAATAAGTTATCAAAGCGTCAGTAAAAACAACCATAATTTTATTATATTAAGATCATTTTAATCTGAACCACTGAGAAACAAATATAAGAAATGAAAATTACAAGTATGAAACAAACACAACATAATTAAAGAAGCTCAATAAATCCAAACACAGTAAAAAATTAAATTCAAACATATGGCTACAACAGTACACATCACCGTATCTCTGAGTCTTGGTGCACCACACATGTAGCCTTGTTTTTAAAAAAAAATGTTTTAAAAAATATCCTGGTCTAAATTAGAACTTAACCCTAAGTTTTTTTTTTCCTTGGAGTGGAGAAACAGAAAAATAAGTTTTAAGTACTAATGAACTCGGCTTCAGTGCCAAATTATGGATCATGCTATGCTATAAACTGATGCTGCAAATGTGTAAAAACACTACATTTCTATCCATCAAAGACCACCTGCCTTCTGCTGGAAAAATGATAACAAATGGATAGAGACCCTAATGGAGACAGCACAGTTGATATTTAAAAGTGGAGGCTGTTATTAACAGGTTTTAGTTAAACCTCCAGACCAGAGTTCCTGAAGAGATGAGCTGGCCGCCAGCAAGCAGCATCAGACGCTTATTGCTCTAGTGCACAGGGCAACGTTCTTACCTCAGAAACGATGCAGACCTGTAGGTTCGCACGTGAATTGTTGTATGGTAAATTAACACTATTAAAGGCTAACGTCAGAGGTATGAGGCAGCTCAGAAGTGTGACGGGAGCAGTTAAGGAGGAGCTGTGTGCTGTGATCTCAGACCCTGTTGAGTCTGAAGCAAAAAGATGTCAATTCCAGACCCAAAGGTCAGTTTAAACATTCTGTATAAAACACCATGCCCTCCAGAAAGGATTTGTTTAATGATCCTTAGTCAGCACTTGATACCCCAAGCTAAGGCCAGGTACCCGACTGCTGAAAACAGTGTATGCTTGCGTGTATACATGTGCACATACAAGCTTCTCATGGCACGACGGTGTACGGCTGATACGGCAGCATCTTCTGTCGATCGTTAATAGCGAAAATCCAGGTGGGCTTAACAAAGCTCAAATTGTTGTTCTCCATGAGAGCCTGGAAAGGGAAACAGAAATGAAGAACAAAAGGTATGTCAGGTCCAGTCATAAGGGCACCAAGATGGAGACCAAAAAAAACAAAACTAGGACAGAACTATACAGGGTGACTGAAAACTGGAACCATCTAAATATTTTTTTAAGGGGCCTGTGTGAGAGGTATGTGTGAACACCCCTCCAGCATCTTGATGGTGGCCATTTTCCTGGCAGAATGACATCAGTCCCTTCATCCTTAACTAGCATCACTGCAAATGTCAAAAACAATGTTGTTAAAGCAACCCATAAAAAGCAACTATGAAGGGTCAAATTTCATAACCAAGGAAGATATCTCTAAAATGGACTTCACCACTGAACGTAACGTAAATTTTCACCATTACATTGGTCATATGACTACTTTTCCATTTGTAATTATTGAGTTGCATTCAAGATGGTTGCCTTCAAGATAACAGAGAGGTGTTCACACGTACCTCACAGACACAGCCATTAGTCTAATGTAAAACGGTATTAGCAAGATTAATCCAACATTAGGCATCTTACAAATATTTAACTGGTTCCAGACTTTTGACTCACCCGGTATGTATTTAAGTTGGGTTGCACAACAGGAGCAGATAATCCTTGTGTTTACATTAAAAAAAAAAAAAACTGGAGGTAAAATTGGTTTAGTCTTTATATGTGCTCTTTTAGCCTTTTAAACTGTGTGAAATTAAAGCTGCTACTGCCGACTGCACTTCCCACCAAGACATGGTACAGTACTCTTTCACTGACACTTCTGCTATGCTTCCAAAGTGAAGGTAATGGATGAGGAAGAAGTTCCACAATTTCTCATCTGTTTCTATATTTTGCATTTGGTTCAAGTTTACAACTCAAAATTAAAAAACAAAAAAAAAAAGATGTTTCTACAAAACAATTTCCAGTAACGTTTATACTTTCCTCGCCCCACTGACCATCCCCCTTCCTCCAGCTTGCTGTCTCACTGCGGAAAAGTGACTTGATTGATCACAGGCCTTCTAAATTTGTTTTCCACCAAAGGCCTCATGTTGTGGCTCCCCAGCAGGACTGAGCTCCTCTCAGGCTCTGCCAGGGGAACATTTGTCCCCTCCACGCAAATCCTGCAATGTTCTCCTTCATGACTGTCAACCACAACATCCATGTATAAAGGCTGGCATGACCAGATAGCTGACTGGTGCTGGATATTACTTTTCACTACCATGTGTATCAAACTGACTTTAGTAATGCAAACTTACTTTGTATTATTTTTTATAAACACTACTGTTACCATTTATTAAGCTGATGTTTTTTCCACACGTCAAGTGACTTAGAATTATTTATCCATTTGTACAGTTGGGTATTTTTTTTTTTTGCTGAAGCAAATCAGGGTACCCTACTCAAGTGTGGCACAGCAAGAGGTGAGATTCCAGCTGGGACATCTTGATTGCAAAGCCAAAAATCTAACTACTACACTACCTACTGCTACCCCTAATATTTAGTTATTGCTTGACATTTTTGTTTGGATACAGGTGATGCATCAATTTAGTAATACGCAAGTCTGTCTTTTGTAAGGCAAGAATAATGGAATAATTTTATTTTACGGATGTTATTTCAGAAGCTATATAAAAATATTACATAGTGTGTAAACTCTCAAAGTTTGTTTTGTTAGAGTTTCCCATAATATAAGCGTTCATAGTAACTGACGCCGACAGAAAGAAGAAGAGGTATGGAGCCAGGAATATTGAACTCACGTCCTCAAAGGAGTCATGCCAGCCCTCAGCAGTGATGACAAACTGCACCTTCTCACTCATGTACTCCTCCACCGTGCTGGCATGAGGAGGTGGATCGAGAGAGAACGCATATTAGAAGACTTTTAAAGCTTTCTGTTCCCACTGGATTCACAGTAAAATTCAAAAAGCCACACAATTGTAATGTCACGGCAACATGCCTTAAAACAGACAAAATAAATATGAAGCAGAAGCTGCTGCCACGTGTCATAGTGCCTTCCCTGACTGTCCTGTCCTCTCACCCGTTGAAGGCGGTGATATATCTCAGCAACAGGCGCCTGTCATTCTGGGGAAATTTGCCATAGAGGAAGAAGTGTTTCCCCGTCAGGAAGTCTGCAGGTGAAGGAGGGAGAGATCAGAACCAGCAGCATCATGGAGTGATACGAACAGAGAGCAAATGAAAGTAGGCAAAGACCGTAAATGCTGCACAGCATTCAAACAAGTGTACTGTACAAGTAATCATGACTTGGGACAACCTAGACTAAAAGGGACACACAGACCGAAAAAAGAACAGCTAGAACTGACAGAAAGGGATGCACGAAAAGACAGATGGACAAACCTGGCAGTTCTGGGATGGGCTTGTCCTCCTCCGCTTCAGCATCTGTATTCTCATCTGTGGACCCCCCGTATGGATCTTCAGCCTTCTCTTTTGCCTCCTGTGCTGCTCTCCTCTGGCGGCTCTGGGTTTCAGCCCTTGATGGGAAATCCATATGCCCTCCATAAAGAGAAGCTCACAGCACAGCCTTGGAGGATTGGGTAATGACCATCTGGTCCACTTGCCATTTCAGCAAATATAAGAAAAGCACCTAACATACTGACATAACCAGGCAGTGGTTACTGCTTCTCTTTTGTATGAAGTAAGGTCCAAATGGATTCTTTTGTCAAAAACTATGGCCCTTTCTGACAATGCACCCTACTGCTGCAACATGCTCTAATTTCACCAAACCTCTCAAGAACGTTCAGCAAAGAGTGCACCACAAATCAAAGTACTGACAGCAAAGCTCTGATAATGATGATGGCCCAAATACCTTTTCAACTCATCTTCAGTGTCCATCCCAGAGTCCTCACTCCGTACTGAATTGAAAAAAAATGGTAAGGAAGAGAGTTAAAAGCATTTATTCAGTGTGAAATGGTCTGGACTAATGTTTGCTGTGGACCTTTTCATGTTACCTAGTAAAGGACTATTTAAAAACAATTAATTAAAATTCACACATTTAACGAAAAAACCAAATATAAAGAAACAATGACTGAAAAAATGTTGTCAATAAAGCAGCAATATTACACATTACATATTTGTATTTAAACAGTATAGATAAAGTTATTATATATATATATATATATATATATATATATATATATATATATATATATATATATATATATATATATATATATATATATATATATATATATATATATATANTATATATATATATATATATATATATATATATATATATATATATATATATATATATATATATATATATATATAGCACATACCAGTGTTTTACTTGTTTACTGTAATTATTAACATTAAGTGTCCTGCTGCAGAAAAGGTAGCCCAGAATGGGACTTAAATCAGCCAGATCCTTAGCTCAATAAATTTAATATGTGCCATACATGTTGCTTGCTAAAAAACCAGCAGGACAAAAAAAAAAAAAAAAACAAATAAAACACCAAGTACAAATCATAGAGATAAAGATGCTTGTATTGGCCATACTCCCTCTTGACTCCTTCAGTTAGTGTGACAGGGAAAGTGACTATCTGGCTACCATCAGACCTGCTGTGACACTGGTGGCAACCTTTGGGTTCAACATCTTAGGCAATCCCTCCTGTCAGATTAACATAGAAATGAGATACATGCCCAAGTTCCTTCATGGATATTGCAGCCTGCTTCTCAAGTCCTCTCTCGATCTCTCAATTTGCATCCCCTCGCACTGTCCTTCAAACACCCTGTTGTCCACCCGTTTCTTCCCATCAGCTTTACTGCATCTAGCCTACATCTAGACCTTTAATGATTTTAATTTCTTCCCTCAATGATGGAATTGAATGGTGAGCCACGACTTCATTTTGACCCAAGATATTATAAGGGCACAATGAAACATAAACATCTTTCACACAGTTGGGAAAAGGGGGGCTTTATAAAGCCAATTCTCCAACAGCCTTTCAGCTTCACAGTCAAATGCTAACAATTATCAGCGCTCTTTCCTGCCTCTCTCCCTCTCTCTCTACATGCAAGAGCTCCGGTACACCGAGTCAAGGATGCCGTTGTACACGGGCTGCGTCTTTCAGTGCCTTTCTTTTCAGAGCAGTCCTTGGCCCCACCAATCTCCATACTCCTGCCCAAGTAGCTGGTCCTGCATGCGGTTGCAACCGCTGAAAAAGAACCAAAGGTGCCATCACTCCTTTGTGATGACAAAGGAGTGTTATTGCTTGACATTTTTGTTTGGATACAGGTGATGTATCAATTTAGTAATACATCTCCCACTTTGTGGGAGAAACCGACCGACATTTTCTTCTAAAAGCAGTCAAAATGTACCACTGACTGAAATTGTGAAATTCCCCTCTGGCAGTTTAAGGTATCTAACACCCCTAACATTTCTACATTAATTCAACCAGCGATCCATTTCAGGTAACACGTGTCCAGTGCAGCAGTGTGACGGTCTGGAGCCTGTCCGAGAGGCATAGGGCACAAGACAGGTTACACCCACAATCTCACAGTTTATTTACCAATTCACCTGAAACATGGGTCTTTGGACTGTGTGAGGAAACCTACACAAAAATGGGGAGAACATGCAAAATACAAGACTGAACAAAATTTGAATCAAAATGCACAGCTTAGGAACTACGAGACAACAGCACTTCAAAGAAATATAATTCTGATGGATCTGAACTGACGGACAATAAAAATGTATAAATTAATTTAACAACGTGGCAATGATAAAAAAAAGGAATGTATATTACTTAAATTAAAGGAATATCTTTTACCAGTCATTCCCCTTTTAGTTCAAGTTTAAAGATGTTTAATTCAGGGGCATTTTCCTGCCCTCTGCTCCACCATGTTTTTATCCCTGCCCTCCCTCTTCTCCTCCAGCTCTGCTCAGTGTCTCAGGTGTATCATGGGCATTTTCTAATTAAGGAATTCAACTTCATCTGCCTCCTCTCCTCTTTCCTTTCTGTTCTCGCCACTTAAAGAACACTTAAAATGAATTGCTATTCCATTTGCTTTTCATTATATTCTACTCCTCCCTTTCACTATTATCACGATTTGTTCCTACCACCCCATCCTCCACGCAGTTCTTGATTTACATGGCCACTACATCAGCTTCCCTTTAGCATAAAAAATATGTAATTCATGCAGACTCTGTATGGTTAGGCTGACCCTGGGAAGGGGGGGGGGATATTAGCTCACTGAGGGTGTTGTGTTTTCCCCATTCTCGAGGTGAAACATTAAGCCAGTGTGTATTATGACCTGGCTCATCGACGTCGGTGGAGCCCCCATACTCGTCCTCTTCTTGATCTTCTTGCTTTACTGTTGAGGGAGTGGCGGCCTTGTCCTTTTTCTGCATTTTCCCCTTCTGTGCCATAACATAAAAACCAGTAGTGAGACAGGCTCAAAATAAGGCACAACAGACATTCCACAATCTCTTCCTTAAATCTAATGCTTTAAAACAAATTACAACTAAAACAGGATAGATGATGAAGATTCTAAAAATACAAGAGATCACATGTATTTTGACATTTTCTTTTTAAGATTTCATGTGTTCTAGAATGTTTGCAGACTAAAAGCCTTGCAAAGTGTTTACCTCTTGCTGTTGTTCCTCTTCACCTTCATTATCCTCTACTTCGCTGTCCTCAGAGCTGGACTCTGCTCCATCCATCAGATATCTTGGGAAAACATATGGTACAAAAGGTCAGAAGAAGAACATACCTTTCCAATTTATTTTACTAAGTACTTCCAATTAAATCAAACTGTACAATCAAGGTTAGTGGTAACACAATGGACAGAAATAGATGGATGCTTTATTGACCATTTATTTAACAAATTTGCAGTTTCGTGTGGCTCACTGAAAAAATATTTAAGCTGCACATGAAAAATAATGCTGGCATAAACTGTAATACTTAAATGGCCTTGCAGTTTCTCAAAGAATTCAATTTGTATCAAATAACTGAAGCATATGGAAAGTGGTATTCCTTTACAAGCTAAAAATGCCAATAAACTGAGATTATACAAAATATTTCACGAAAATAGCCATGGCCAAAAAATAGCCAAAATTACAAAGCATTTTTAATTTATTGTTAAATAACAACAACAACAATAATAATAATAATAATAAACTTTTATTATTAATATTTTTATTATTTTACGGAAATATTTTTCCTCAGCAAGGCAAAAGTTGGATTTCATTTGATCTGATCATACAACCCTCTGCAAAGTTCTTTCTTGCAGTTTTCAGTATCTTTAAGTATGGCTGCGGGACACAGTACACAGCAATCCAATAATTAACTGCAACAGGGTTTGTAATAAAATATACCTGTTAGCCTTATCACGGTACTGACTGCCAAGAATGATGTTGTGCTGTACAATGTTTGCATAAAACTATGAATAAGTCCAGATTAAACGCAAAAAAAAACCCATCAAAAGGTCTGCATTTGCACAGAGGCTACAATAATTCGTCTTGCACTGCATGCTTAAACTCTCAGTGAACCACATTAGATGTGGACTTTTCATGCACTTCTAAGTTTTGCTTCTGATTAACTGTCATCAAAAAAAGTGAGGATCAGTATTTAAGTACTGGTAAATTTCCTCAACTTCAACAACACAACATTTTAAAACATGCACAAGTCAGCGTCCTTTATATTTAACTGTGGTCTTTAACAAAATCTGCATTAAAAACAAAGGTTGTTTGCTGCTTGACTGAATATATGAAGTGCACAACCATTAGAGAGAGTTGACACAAAAATAACTATAAACAATAAGCACTGTGACTTTCAAGTTTGAGATCACGACAGGTTACACACCTTGTATCCATCAGTAAATAGTCTGTGCAGATGATTCAGTCAGAAGGTGGACAGAATTAGACAGAATAATGCATGAATCTGATTTGACCAATGTCAATATGAAACAAATTAACTGATAGGAAAAGGACATTAAAAACATGGATATTTGAAAATTTTTGAAACGGTTCACAAGGTGTCAGTTAATTTGTTGTAATACCAACATAAAGAGAGTATCAGCTTTTCATTAAAAATGTTACTTTATGGTTACTCCGGGAGAACAGATGTAGTCATAAAATCTCAGTACTCTAATCCAGGAAAACACACTGAATGACTTCCATTCTACAAAGTTAGTTTAACAGACTCAAATGTGCAGAAATTAACAAGGTGAGAAATGGTTCATTTGCAACATACAGCTAGAGAGCAGCCCATCCCTGTCCTGCACTGGTCCTATTTTTTATTGCCATGACTGGAGATTTGGACATCTGAGACAAACTGTAAAACACAGATTATCCCACACGTAACTATCTTTATGTTAGAAAGAATGTCTTAACAGAATCATAACAGCTCAACTGCCTGGGAGTGCATCTGTGTGTCTTTGAGTGGCCTACAGCAAATGTGCACTTGTCTTCAAAGGAAGTGGATGTTTTAATTACCCGTAGCAGATGCAGTTTTTAAATAAGGAATACATAATCAGGGCTGAACATTCAAAAGCCACAGAACAATGGGAGGTCCTGTGGGGTAGGAGTAGGGGGGTAGGGATATTGGAGCAGAGATGAGAAAGGATCAAGGGTTCATAGGGACATGACAAACTGTTACAGTGGTCAAAAAACTAGAGGGGTGAAATCAAAAACATATGACCATATAAGCAGCACCAGAAGGGTCAAATAATAAATATAAGCTGTGAACCTTTCAGTCGTCTGAAGGGGAAGCCAACCAAAGTCTTAAAAACAAGGAAAAACTACGAGAGCACCTTATGGAAATATATTCTGTTTTTTTCATACAATGGCCTTGTAATTCAGTAGAGTGGCATTTTTCTGCCTGTTACACGGACATTTTACTTCAACATTTCCTTTTGTACAGGCTGTATCAGACGTGTCAGATAAGAGATACACCCTTGGTGTCTCAAACCTGAATGATTTTTGCCCCTCTATGGTGCCAGTCTAAACATATTCTGACCAAATTTAGTGTCTTAACCTGCACAAAATTCTGAAAACAAAGTCTGCTACTGTAAAAGTACAGTTCAAACAGTGGTCGGTGGACTCCTCTTTAATATCGGCACTGGATGGGGACAGATATTCTTCCAGTTTATTACCGCAGCCAAACTTCTTCCCTAACAAAACCAACAACTGAATATACTTCCTATCACATTGATCGCTGAACCAATGATTAAAATAAACTAATATGACAAGTGAAGTTCCAGCATTATAAAATCAGTTAGTTGACAAATTTTGATACTATAAGTTTTTATACAAGTCATTCTATAATAATCTTAATACCTCTATATCGCTATTAGATATTCTATAAGATACTTAGAATTATCCACCCATTTATATATCAGTTATCTTTGATGATGCAATTTAGGGTACATCGGCTCATGGCTACTAGAGCAGGGGCGTGGATCAAAAACTTGTCAATAATATTATACAGTGCCTGTGATGTCAGCGTGCACTTTGCAGAATTAAAATATAAAGGCAGTAATTTCTTAAAATTTCTTATTTCTAACAAAAAAAAAAAATCTATGAGCCAAAATATCAAAATGTCTCCCTCTAGGGTGCTTGCCTCCCAGACTGACTCCCGGGTAGGTTTTTAATGACCGAACAAATAAAATTCAGAGTGAGTATATTATAAAATCGTACTATAACAGGAGCCAGAACCAGTCCTTAAGATTGCCAGGCAAAAACTGTAATTACTATATCCTCTGATGTACTCTGTTGAAATGTCTGCCCAAAAATATAACATAAGGACAAGTGTGGTCCAAGGACAGCACCCAAAGGGCTCGCTCTCAGCATGAGCAAAGACACCTCGCTGAGAGCTGCGATAAAGCAACGACAGAAGAAACAGACAACCCCCTCTTCTCTTTTGCCACATCTTCTTTATGCTGTCTTAAGGCATCTATGCACAGTAGGGACTAAGCTCACCGCTTGTAGGAGATCTTCTGCTTCCTCTTGTGGCAGTCCAGCACCCACTCCTTCCTCACTATGATACCACCTGCTGCCTTCACCTGGCTGTACTTGGGTGTGTTGGCAAATGCGCAGCTGGGGGGACAATACAATGTAATAAGTACTATTTTAGTACTAGTACTCATTACAACAGACAAAGGTGCTGCAGTTGTGTGTGAAGGGGCATTACTTTTCCAGACGATTACACATTTCATTATCACCCACACCAAGATAACACAAGAACAACACTACTGTCAGCTTTTTCCCCTCTCGGGTTTCACTTAAGGTACTACTAGAAATGTCAAAAAGTCAGATTAAATTTAACATCAAAAAGCTACAGCAATATAGATAACTGGAGAGGACCAAAATTTTTTCACAGCGTTGTATTTGTTTCCAGCCTGTTCAGTCCCATCGAAAATGAAGTTTAAATTCCTCCTACAAATCATCCCATATTTTTTCCGTTCTTACATGAGGTGAGTGGCATCTGGAGTCCAGTCAGGCCTGTATTTAGCCCCCATGGCTAAAGCCTTGTCACGCAGTTCACCCCGAAAGGGGTTCTGGAAGCCACTGAGTACCACAACTACACCCTCCAGGATTTGGTCCATGGGCACAAACTCAGTGGACTTGGCCTTTGGCTTGAGCTCCGGCTTCACCTTACTCTCCTTTCTCTTGGACTCAGGAGTCTTCTGCGCAGAGGAGGCTGAAGAGAGAGAAACAGAGGGTGAAATGTAGAGTAAACGACACATGGCTGGAGAGAGACAGAAAGACAGCATAGGAGGAGGGGACCTACCTATGGCAATACTATTCATTATGGAGGAGTAAGGTGTGTGAAACAGATCAAGGAGATGCTCAGCAAAACTATAACAAAATAAAGGAATGGAGGCAGTAAGAGACCATGGCAAAAAATGCAAGACCTTAATGTGTGAAAAACAACGTCCCTGCATCTTTTGTAATGAAATAAAATACCATAAAGTGTGGGTGTTTGAATCTGCCATCTGCTATAACTATTCTGTGAAATGTATACAATAGACTATAACAAAATATTCAAATCCCATTTTTTTAGAAGCACATCCATCCACAACCAGAAGGCCTTACAATACGATCACGTCAATATTTACCAAACTACCAAATACTTTTTCATTTGAAGAGACACTGATTCTAAGTGTACAATTTCATTAAATGTTATTGCTGCTTAGTTAAGTAAAAGACTATAATTCCTGTCGCTAAGCTTCAATACGATCAGATGTCTCTGACAAAATGCACACAATATGCAGAGTAACTAGAAACCCTTGTAGAAACAGCTCAGGGCTACATAGTGAAATAGGACAGTGTATCTGAGAAACTAATTTACCATTTTGCATAATTTAACACAACTCTATTTAAAACCATTCCCGGAATTAGATATTTAAATCAATCTAGTCATACACACCACCAGTCAAGAGCCTGAGTACACTTGGGCATCCTGGTTAGTGGTTATGAGGGAAAGCCTGGTCAGAAGAGTGTGGGCAAAGCAGCCTACAGGTCCAACATCCCTATATTGCTGCAGAAGAGCTGGGCGGACGTGTCAGCCAACGTCCTGAAAAACTCAACCAGAGGACTGCAGTATCAACATAATGTGAGCGCAGCTGACAGAAATATTTAGCAAGGCAGTTAATGCAGATAAGACATTGTCTTTTTGTTGCTTCAGGCAAAAACTTCAACACTGAAAAAAACTGGAGAAGGGGGAGCTAGCCATTTCCAGTCTAAGGGGGGATTCTACCTGATACTTTCAGAGCAATATTCACCTCCCACATGAAGCAGCTATAGGAGGAGATGAAATCATGGTTCTCCGATGTGGATAAATACGTTGCCAAGGACGCATGGGTGAATGGACCCATTTCAAAATAAGAAACAGCGGTACAGTACATCTAAGCTGAGGACTTATCCAGGCAAATTCTCAGATTTTTTTCCTTCAACATTGATCCAAATGCTTTTGACTGGTGAGAGGACCAGGCAGCGTTCCAAGGAAAGCATGCAAACGCATCAACCAGAATAGTCCTACCATTTACCACAGCATTTTTGTCTGGGCTGGTATTTAGCGCAATGGTAACGATCAGCAGTGACTGGTCTTCCAATCCCTAAAATCTCTCCTAACAATCCACTCCTGACTGGAGAAACACAGGCCCAGAGCTCCCAGTAACAGTGAAATGTCACACAGGTATATAATCCCTGTGTAATTATGAAGATTATGACAATTACAAAAACAGCTAAAAATAACTAATTTCATTTCAGTTCTGATCACATTTCTACATAGTATATAATATTATATGAACTGAAATTCATGTTAGCAAATCCCAGTTAGATTTTATGTTTGACACAAATTGGGCTCTGTTATTTGTTAAAAAAAAATGTGAAATTTGTAAATGCATGTTTGTTTCAATTTTTCCCTTGAGGGGGGGCCACGGCATTTATCACAAGAAAAATGTTTAGAGAGCCTTGAGATAGGAATCAACGAATTACAGTGCTACACAATATGCTGAAAGCTGTACAACCATTACCCACCTACACACCACAGCGATGTGACAAACAGTCGGACACACTACGGACAAATTGGAGTCACCTTCCCAAGTCTTTAGACTGTGGGAGCAAACCCATGCAAACATGGAGAGAAATGCAAACACCATACAAGAAGGGACTGAACCCACATCCACAGTGCACTGTTCAGGCACTGTGAGGCATCAACGCTAATAAACACAATGCACCTACATAAAATACTATATATATTTTTTTCAATTTAGAAATATAATGTTGAGCATGTTACTATGATTTTCACACCTGCAGCCCTCAAAGTAGTTCAAAATAATGAGGTTGAACAGATAATACTGTGTGTTTTTTACTGGTGAAATATATTGTGGCAGTGGGTGGAGGTTGAGGACTCGGACTTATAACCTGCCAGTTCGAATCCCACTCCCATTAATGTAGTATTACTGCATCAGACAGATACCTACCTTAAAATGCTTCAGTAAAATTGTCACCTGTGTAAAATGATCAAATACTGCATTGGATAAGTGTCAGTTAAGTAACAGATTAACAGAGATGTCAGACCACAGAGAATAAGTATTAGAGCAAGAAAAAACCACTGCAGGCTTTCCCAAAAGTATGATGTTTTTATACTCCAAGACCACAGTGAAACAAGACTTGCTGGAACTTTACTCACTCTTTGTGGAGCTCGGGCTGGGGGTGCTTGCAGTGCTGGGTTTGGATCGGACCTTGGAGGTGCTACTGCTAGGTTCTGAGGAACTTGGTTTTTTGGCAGGGGGCGGAGCAGGTGCTGACTGACGTTCCTTAGTGAACTCAAACTTCCTTTTTACTGCTGGCTGAAAGGCATTAAGAAGAGAGGGAGATATGTTGGAGGAGGAGCAGTGCGTGTCTTTCCAAAATGCAGACATTTAGAAACATGTCATCTGAGGACGGGGGAAAAAAAAAAAACTTTCAAAATTAACATGACATGAAAAATTAATTTCATTTGCCAAGTGTCCCAGCACATATGAACGTCAATAGATCAGGAATTTAATTTCACAAAGAAAGACATGGGCCACTAAATTGGACAGATTAACAACCTTACAGGAAAATATGTTATACACTGAACAAGGAAGAAACTGTGTTATTAAATTAGTGAATATGTTTACATTAAATACCATTTCAATTTGTGATTGGTGCTATTTCACTGATTTTACAAAACAAAACCCCTGAGTTATTCCTGACTCTAATTACTATTAATACTGAATTAAAATGAAATGTAGCCTTACAAAAAACAGCATTACTTAAAAGTGTTTAAAATACTGGCTATACCAAAAAGATGTGCTTTTCAGGTATCAAAAAATAACTGCTGCTGTGCTTTTTTTTGACTATCTATACTGCAGCCACATTTAACTTTGTTTTGCCATTGGGCACCACTTTGATACTCCATTAAATGTTAGAAACAACTTTACTGTACAATAGATAGCCTGAATGACATAGATGGCAGTACCGGTGAACAAGCTGGGGGTGAGGGCCAAAAAGGGCTCTGCATACCTGTGTGCTGGATGACGTAGTGGCAGATTGGGGTACAGAACTGGACTGCAGAGCTGCTGCTGCGTAGCTCAGCTTCTCATTTTTTGGTGAGACTGAAAGTGTGGCATAGGGGTGACGTGATACGAGAAGGCAATGACTCAAAAAAGTTCACACAGGACCTCGGGAGAGTAGCCATAATTTATACAAGAAACATAGCATGGTTCAGAGCACCCCCCTCAGCCCTGAAGTTTGGGAAAGACTCCGAAATCTGTTTAAAACATTCATGCAGCTGGGGTTTGAAAGCCTTTGAATGTTCCAAGAGCAATGTCACTTTATGCTGTTGAGAACACAATGCAATGCGCAAGACCAAGCCAAAAGGTGAAAACACCGCAGATCCAGCCAGAATCCCACGGCCACTGGTCTGTGACTGTGTGGCAGCATCTTTCCCTTCTTACTGCTCAGTTCACTGTTAATGGGCTCAAGGAATAACAGCCAGCATCCTCCTACCTTTGGGGCTGGCACTAGCTTTGGAGGAGCTCTCCCGGTTGAAGAAAAGGCTTCCTGGTTGCAAGGAGCAGCCCTTGGAAGTGGTCTCTTCCTTCACCCGAAACTGTCCCAGTTTGGTCAGCTTCTATAAACAGAAGAAGGAGAAAGAGGCTGGCCAGTGAGGAGGAGTATGGACACAAAGGCTAAATAGCCTAGGTTAGGCTTTATTTTAAATGCAACTCAATTCCTGAAACTCATTTATTGCTGGAAAGTGATATGATACAATCTTCCTGGAACATAGTCCATTCATTTTTGATGAAGTTGTGCAACAAAGATTCATTACTCTTAGACATTTGGAAAGGAAATGTGTTTAATTACTGTCCACATCATAGGCTCCAAGAGTAAACGTATTGTTGACTAAAGCATCTATATTTCTCCCAGTGGAAAATAATCCAGATGAATTTTGGAATGGTTGGTCAACTTTCGCGCCATATTTGACTACATGACCACCCCTGCTAATTCCCTAGCAACATATTATGGACCAGTACATACTGTGAATTCTTTGTGTAATGTTCATGTCTGTGTGTTGCTGTCACACAATGATGAAGCTGAATGTGTGAAATGTTCTTTCCCACGACCCTTTGGAGCAAGAGACATACTCCAGTATAAACTGCATTCATGTTGGCACAATTCAGGTCATTACATTCAAGCGTGCCCCCTAGCGGGAGCAGTAGAAAACAGCACGAAAAGAACCAGCAAGGATGATTACTCACTGGAGGTGTTTTGCTTGGGGGTTCACTGTTGTCTGGGGGTGAGTGGAACTTCACAAAGGCGATACCAAAAGCTACGTTCTGCAAAACAAAGAGAAACACAAATGATGGCTAACTTGTTGAAATGTTTACCTGCCTTCAGCAAGCCATGTCAGGAAGCAAGCTGTCTGCGCATCTAGCAATGTACAAAGTAAGTGAACACTAAATTAGATTCCTTAATATAATGACATGCAAGCTTACTGCATCAGTCAACAAAGAAGGGTTGTTCAGATCGGATGTGAATTGTATAAATAGGGGGGTACTGTTTAACAATTCAGCAAAATCAGAATCAGTGCTTGAATCACAAATACTGGTGGCAATTTACATAACCAAAAACCTTGGTCCATTTTAGATAAAAATAGACCAAGAAGCTCCAACAGGAGAATAAAGCAGCATCACAGTGAGATTAACAAATCAATCTGTTTTTCTTAAACCTTTTTACTCGTGGCGTCTCACAAGAACGCAGAGAAGCCCACCTTATTGTATGGTTGGGTACAAATAATCTTGACTCGATCCCACTTTTCCTCGGCTGTTGCCTTCACCAGCTGATTTGGGCCAAAAAAGCGGACCCGGTTCGTGTTGGTGCCATTACGGCTCTCCGAGGGGGACATGAAGGAAGAAGTTACTAGTAGAACCTGCAGGAAAACATACAAAGAGAAGGACTAAGGAGCACAACCAAAAACAGACCTTCCAAGCTCTATATGACATAGGTACTGCAAGCTCAGAAAATCATATTTGGGCCATATTATCTAGGAACCACTGTACACCTTCAAGTGGGGAAAAAAAACAGTATAACCCTGCTTATTTTCTAAACTACCGTTTAAGGAAAGGAACAGTCATTGCTGTTAGAGAAACTGACCAAAATCATGTGCAATAAAAAAAGCAAGAACAGAAAGCCAAACCTCATAGTCTTGATCCTTGACTGAGGTAGAATGTCCCACCAGGACCTCGATGAAAGCTGAGCTCTCATTTCCAATGTCAATGCTGTGTACCTGTTCCTCCTTCTCAAACTGAAATGCAGTGTAGCCATTATGTTATCAAAATACCAAGCAGATCAACTTCAACAAAGATTTCACATAACGCTGCCAAGTCCAGTTTAATAAGCCTAAACTACAATAAGTTAAAGATATTATTTCAACAGATAGACAACGATAAAATTAGCACTGAAATACAAAATCCTGTTCCATCAATGCATGATCGGCTCCTTATTTTCTCCACTGCATTCAGACGCACAGGTCTCCACTGCTGACAGATGTCATCGCTGTAGTTATGGACCTCAGCAACACCAACATCATCACTTTAAAACAGCTGTCTATGAGTAGTCTAAGTCTCTGGCAGTTGCTTTGCATTTTAAATGCCCACTCCTGCTGTAGTACCTCTGATCAAGGTACTTATCTTGAAATGATATAGTAAAAATACGCTGCTGTATAAGCATTTAAATCAATGTAATCGATTATCTAACATCCTAAATTGTTCTGAGCAAAGGCATCAGGTAAGATCACAATAGTAAAACAAGAATTTTTTTTTTAATCATAAAGTCCTTGTGCTATGTTACCTGCAGTATGACTGAGACCTGCTTCTCCCCTGGTTTTGCTGACTTCCATTTCCTGTAGGTGTCAGAACTCAGCAGGTTGTCTGCTTTGTGAGTCTAGTGAATAGAGCCTCAGAATTAAGGTTACATATACACCAACACTCAACAATGACAAATACAACATATCAAAGAGCACATAAAACTCTATAAATGGTATTAGGCACAAGTTTATTTTGACAGAAGAACACTGATTTGGTGCGGACACTCACGCTGTCCTCACTGCTGCAAGATACGACATGCTTCAGTTTGATTTCAGGCATTTCCGTACAGTCACGTCTTCTTAAGAAATTAATTAATAATTAAAGTGTATTGATAATAAATCTGGGAACCAGCGCGTCACCAGACTAATATTATTGCTTTTGGGTACTTATCTAGGTAGCTTATGCGAATACAGACACATGCTAAATATTCGAGGCTCAACATAAGTTAAATTATGTTTTTAAACCAAAGACACAGTACGCATAGTGAACTGTGAAGGCGGTGAGATGAGGACTCGGAGGCTCCGAGTAAACAAAGCCAACAAGTTCTAATACGCTGTCGGACTGACGTTTTTCCCCATATGATGACACTGAGAATAAAAGAGACAGGCTATATTCCAGCTGTGTAAAAAGATACGATTAAATGCACAAGTTAGCACAGGTTTAACCGCCTTTACTACTCGTATCTTTCAGCTCACAAACTCCCTCTCATTTCGCGTCCTTCGACGACACGTCCGGTTTGAGTAGCTTTCGAGCCAATCAAAAACTGCTTCCGGGGTTAGAGTTCGAATAAGCGCGCCGTCACCATCTTTTTTTGTTCAACGACCAATGAGGCGCGTCTGTGTGACGGAGGGCGTCTGTGTGCTCAGTTTCCTGTAGTTGCAGCAAGATTCGCGAAGTCCAGTTTATGAGTGGAGAGAATAGTTGCTCTATTGCGTGTTTTCTCTTCATTTTACCATTGTCGTTGGTCAGTATTCAACATCTTTATTTTCTGACATCCCCCCATATTTTTAGTTTTAGTTTTTCACTGAGCAATACACACGACAGCATGTGAACCAAAAAAAGTATTACGGCAAACAACAGAACGTGGTCGCAAAATAAAAGTTTCAATCACGTGTTGCATTTCCCTTTCCCTTTCCCTCTGCTTTGCTCCACCTAGCTGTCTCCGTCTTGTAAAATGCTGTTCAAGCACTCTTCCCCAGTCCAGCTCTTAGTGGCATAAATGTCATAAACAGGTTCTGTGTAGTAAGTGTGTTTTTTACCAAACAGAACAGCACTGGGCCACAGCAGCATGGACAGAACCGGTATACCTGGATACTGTAAACAAATACCTGTGTTTAATATACTCCCATGGCAAAAGGTTACAACATTTAGCAGAGCTGGTCGTGAGACTGTTTACAAGTTCTGAAAGAGTGACCGCATGTTCCACAATTCAATTGAGTTCAGATTCTTATAGGCACTTCCTTTAACTGCATAATCCTAGATAGAGCTTCTGCTGGGGTCCATACCAGCAAATACATTTACACGCTAAATGTATAACAGCAATCCATCTCTTGTACATAACTTGAAAACAGAATTTGGGTTGCAGCTTTACCAGCATATCCAAGATGACAAATCAAAATTTGAATTATTAGCATCTGTCTATTTGGCTTGTTTTCAGGATGAGTTTATTAGTGACTGGAGCAACCTGACATTTGAAACACAGCTGTGAGGTTCCTAGAAATAACCCATGAGGACATACTTTAGGCAGAATAAAACATAATCCTTGTTTTGAAACGTGCTGTCATTTTTCATACAGTAACATAACAAATGGGGGCAGCAAGAAACTTCTGAAAGGAATTGTCCGTGCAGAAGGAAACTATGTAGTCATTTATTCCTCAATTGCATGGGCTTGCAAAACGCATTTTTCAATAGAATGCAATTTGATTTTTAATAGCAGGTGTCAAATTTGCTCTGGTCTGCTCGATACAACAAAGCTCTAGCCAAACAAATTAACCAAAAAAATAAATTCCACGCCAGCCTTGAATGTGGAGATATCGAATTAATGCTGTGCTACGTAGTTGAATACAGCAATATTTAGTGCTAGTCTACATAGGCGAATACAATGATAGTTTGTGCTATTCTACATAAGTGAATATGGTAAGGATGTAAGTTATGACTGGCCATGAAAAGAGAGTTCTAGGGGATTAATTTGTGCAACAGACCTGCATGTATGCCTGATTGTTAATAAAAAAAAGTGTTTTATTTGTTTAAATTACAGTGCAGTGGCAAATCCTATTAACCTTTACCATAGCAGTGTACACAATGTTGTACTTTTGTTCTTTTAGTGAAATTTGGGGAAATTGTTTGGTGTTATTGGGTTGGGGTGGAATGCATTATAATTTTCCCCCATAAGAAATAACGGAAGTAGCTGTATCAGTTTACATGTTTTCACACAACGCAGCCTTTTCAGGACCAAATTAGGCACGTAAATTGAGGGATGACTGTATTCTTGAGACCTTCACTTCATTTTCTTTGAAATTTACATATTCTAGGAATGCAACAAAAGGAGCAGGAAGCATACTTTAAGAATATTGGAAAATAATAATTTTACAATAAGCTATAATATAATAATAATTCTCACTCATTTTTGTTAACTGCTTGTTCTACTCAGGTTTGCACTGTTCCAGAACCTATCTTGAAATCACTGGCCACCCAGCTAGTAGGGAACCCCCTGGACAAGATGAGAGTTTTTAAAAAAATATTGTGAAGTTATTAGGCACATTATTTCAAGACTGCTTGCTGGAGCAATTCTTTACTGATCTTATAATAAAAAAAACAAAAATTACTATATTTTTGTCTGATCGTTGTCTCTGAATCCTGGCTTCGGCAGAAAAGCTTTCTTATTGTGTGGTATTTCTTAACTGAGTACATTTCTTGTGAGAGACCGGTCAAGCACTCACACAGACATACACTTAGGTTCAGATTCACCAGGTCATCATCCTGTCATACTGCACTCACAACTGCTGACTGACCTTATGTCACACATTTCATTTTGGCAGTTTAATGGCACAGTTAATGCTGGGTCACCTGCTGTGGTGCATGTGATCAGTTTTGTTTCACTCTTTTCTTTGTTCCCCATCTTGCTGCTTGTTCCTGGTTTAAATGTTACCAGAGGACAGCAGCTTAAAAAGGCAGCAAAATCATCTCTCCAACAGTTCTACCATCTGCACAAGGTTCTCTTTAGCCATTTCCGATTTGTTCTGCGCTGAATGGCTCGTCTTTTGGATGCTAGCATTATTTCAAACTTTGCCATCCTTTTAATACCGCCTGCCTTGTACCTGTGAGGTAGTCTACGCTCTCACTGGTCCTTCACGCCCCTGTTTTTGTATGCCTGGAGTGGCACACGCATCTCCCAGCAGAACTAGTGCCATCAGTCTTCTCTCAATTCATGCTTTGTGTGTGTTGTCTGTGCTCAGGGATGACATTCAGCTGCAGCTGGGCCCGAGTGTTCGCCTTTGTCTGGATAGGGGGTGAGTCATTATATCTCTGTTAATCTCCATTTCTTCTTCTGCCTAGAAATGAAGTCTTTATGCAGAAAAATATGAAGTTGTTGAAGTAATAATTTTCATATTGTGTCATTCTTGTCACTTTGCCTCTGTCCTTTTGTCCTGTGTACTTCTCAGCAGTCTCTGCCCAGGACTGGCATGCAGAGGTGCCTGCCTCGGTCACTGCCTTGTCTGGCCTTTGCCTCACCATCCCTTGTAGATTCAATTACCCAGGCTCCAAGTTTTCAAAAGATAAGCTTACAGGTATCTGGTATCGAGGGTACTTTGTAGCACAGGTGTACAACAGTGAGGACCCTAATGCTGTTGACCCCCATTTCAAGGGAAGGACCAGTCTTATAGGGTCACTGGAGAACAATGAGTGCTCTCTTAAGATCCAGAATATCAGGGAGAGTGACGCTCAGACCTACATGTTTCGAATCGAGATTGAAAACCAAGAGAAATACACCTACAAGGATAAAAGTGTGACTGTAAATATCACTGGTAGGTCAACCATTTGCCCTTTTCGCTTGAGAAGTGTTATTTTGTTACCCTGGTAACGTTTAACAGTTACCATAACCACACAGTATCTTATAAAATACTGAAAAAAGTGCGTCATTTCAAAATATTAGAACTCAATGAATGTGACTAAATAGAGTTATGTGATTTAATTTTGTTTCAGTCTGATCTATGGGTATCTGGCATGTGCTGTGTCCCTGTGTTTATGTGGATTTTTTTTCCCACTGTCCAAAGACACACCCAACTTACTATGCATAATAACTGCATAACCATAATGAATATTGCGGTGGATGTATACTGTTAAAATATCACTAGTTGTGTTGTCAAGACATCGTACGCTTTTAAATATTAAAATTCTGAAAATATCTACCATCTGAATCATGTTGCAGAAAATATTTTCAGATGCTTGTGCTGATCGTATGCACGCTCCTGTGTTTAGGGACACCTCCCAGCACATCAGTGAACTGTCCTGGGGTTCTCACAGAGAGAGTTCCAGTCTCTCTCTACTGCTCCACTGTTCACACCTGTTCTGACGCTGCACCTATCTTGAGATGGAGCCCTGTAGTGGAACACTCTGCAGTCACCCAACTTAAAAGGCAGTCCACCACGTGGGGCGCATGGGAGGAAAAATCACAGCTGAATTTAGTGCCTTCTGCTGCCAGTCATCTGAAGGAGTTACAGTGCATGGCAACGTATCCCAATGGGCAGCAGGGATCTGGGAAAAAGTGCAGGCTTATAGTGAAATGTAAGTTGAGGACCTTGGTACAAGAGACAGAGGAGCTGACTAGGAGCTTTGAAATGATTAAAAAAATAAATGATAGGATATGATAGGATGTAACTTTATTAATCCCTGCAAGGAAGTTCACCCGTGAAGCAGCTTAAACACTGGACACATTATGGAAGATACATAAGAAAAGATCCACCATAATTTAAGTTTCAGAAAACAGTTTCCTATTCAGACAAGTTTAACACGTTTAAACCAGATGACTCTGAGGTCACATCACTCCTTCAGTATAGAAGAGCTAATAGTTCAACGAGCCAATAACTGAGAAAGACATAAATTTGACAGACATAATATAGGGAGACCAGCCTAAGTATTGCATAAAATTAATAGCAGTAATTGTTTCAGTGGAAGTGTGAATATTTCAGGTCAAGTTTCAAACAGGTTATATGCAGGTCTCACAGCATTTTGTTCATTTTGTGCTTCTCTGTTTCAGATGCTCCAAAAAATGTCACAGTCTCAGTGCAGTCCCCCGTGGGTAACATTAGGCAAGGGGATGTAGTGATCCTGTCCTGTCAGTCAGATAGCCACCCCCTGCCCCACTCTTTCTCTTGGGCCAGGATGCAGGATGGTCAGGAGGAGTTACTGCTGGGGGAGACAGACCAAGAACTAAACCTGCCAAGCGTGGAGCGAGCTCCCGGATTGTTCCGCTGTCAGGTGGAGAACTCCATTGGCAAGAATTTTTCCCAGCCTATAAGCTTGGATGTACTGTGTAAGTGAAAACTGTCTGTTGTGCCCCCTGCCTCCTTATTTTGCTCTCCCCAGTCAAACTGTGTATCTGGCCTTCTTTCTTGCTTGGTCTCATGACCAGCAAGTGAATAATTGGAGCTTTCCTATGGATTTCTGTTCTCTGCTGACCGTCTCCTAGACTCCCCTGTGATTCTGGAGCCTAGCTGGTGTATGGTAAAGTCTGGAGAAATGTTGTGTGTGTGTGTGGCCCAGGCCAACCCACCTCCATCCATACACTGGATCCATCCAGTAACAATGGACAGGATTGATGGTAGGAAAAAGACGCAAGTAGAATGTATTTTTAATAGCATTAACCCTGAATTGTTACCGATGTGGTTTTGAGTAGTTAAAATTCAACTGCTGTAGAAGTAAAAAATAAGTTAATACGTTTATAATGTTTTTGCACATTCATTTTAATACATTTACGCTTTTGTTCTTTCGTGTAGATGCTTCATTATGAATAAATTGCTAAGGGCTTGTACTACTTTGCCTGAGTAGCATAAAAAAGTAAGTTATGCTCAACTGAGACCAACATCTGGGGGTGACAATAACAGACATACAAGTGAAATAAAACATACCGTATGAAGCAGGGTAATGCAGAAGTATGTGCAATATTATAAAAAAATATATTGGTGCAGGTGATAGTGTTTAAAATCGACGAAAGGAAACGTGAAATAGATTAAATACATTAGAGAAGATAGGTATTAAAATTCATTATAAAAATTTTGAAAATTAATTATAATAAACAAACTTTCCTCGCTTAACTGTTTTGGTAAATTTTGCGCCTTGTTTACCCAGCAGGCCAATAGATGGTGGTAAAGTGCACCAGAACAGCATAGGAGTGTCAAATTTTAAATTAGTTTTCATTTTAAACTAGTTCGACGTTAATGAAGGGTATGAGAAACAAGTCTTATAGACCATTCATTATTTTGAATAGTTTAGACTTCAGGGGTGAAAGTGACTTTGAAGGTACAAATTGAGTTTTAACTAGACTTCCAAACCCACATTTTCTTCATATGCTAAAACGAAAATGAATTTCCCAGAAAATGCATTCCAAGTGTATTTTTAAGAGAAATAAATTCTGTCTTCTCAATGATTCTCAATTTTTATTGTATCAAGACCCACATAGCTCATTATTTCAGGGCTTTCTTTCCTAAATGAAATTTTCTCAGACAGAGATAGTATATATAGAAAACTTAACAAATGTATATAAAATGGTGTTAAAATGTAAATAAACTGACTTTGGCAGTCTGTTGTTTCTGTGGTAGGAGAGAAGAACATTTCAGCATCTTCCAGTCACCAAGTGACAGCGTCGCTCAGGGCTGCACTGCCCACCCTCTATTTGGCAGGGGATCACTTTACAGTGGTCAACACAACGGAGGACCAAGAAGGACTGACTAACATAACCTTCTCCTGTGTCGCAGAGAATAATCTGGGTTCTACTTTTCTGGTTTTTGCACTGAAGGAGAAAGGTAATGCGCCACTCTGCCATTTATTCATGGCTTCATTTTTATTACACTGTTGCCGTAAGTTTTATTTCAGTCCTTTTTCTATAAAGTAACCGTAGCGTTATGATGGACTGGTATCTCTGTTGTCTTACAGGAACATTATAGGTTTACTGCTGTCATTGTTTGGTGTTTCTCTCCTTGCCGTCTGTCTGTGCTGTATTCTGTTTGTGGCTGTTTCTCCTCCAGTCTCCCCCACAAAGTCAGCTACGGGCACAAGGCACCATGTGGGGTTGGTGGCTGGCATCATGGTGGGCATGATAGCATTGCTCTCTGCGCTGGGTGGTCTCATCTTCAAAGTATGGAGGGCAGTGATGGTGTAAGTATCTAGACAGACCGCGAGTGCGAGACCGTGTGTGTGACAGTGTATGTATGGCACATCATATGCAAAAAAAAATAAAGAAAAACTAAGATCAAAAATAGAGAACGAGAAGCGACGGAGAATCAAAATTCAGTTGTGTTTTGCCAATACTTCCAGCTTTTTCTGTGAGTCAACACAGGGGTGTGACTAAACAAGAGGGGCAGTTGGTGGATTTAATGCAGTCACTGGGGTTTAATATGGTAGTTATAGTGTCTGCTGGGAGCAAAGAAAAACTGACCAGCTCTTCTATGTATTGTATGTGCAGAGTCAACAGGCGAGAAACTGAAGAAGCAAACGTCCATTTTAGCCACTTTCTACTCCATAACGTGTGACACAGTGGTTCCAGGGGAAAGGTAGAAATAGCCAACACTTTTCACAGCACTAACACATAAGCAGAAATATTGTCCACGTAAAGCTCTTAATTTCTGCCGGCCTCCATATTGTTTTTGCATTATATTACCTGCAGGTTTTGGCTTTAAAGCAGTTGCCCTCACTGTGTTTCCTGTTCTTCTTTTTAGGGACCTTCTGGGAAATACACAGATTCTTCAGCAAATACAGGTTGTTGAGTAAAAGGTGTTGATATGAATGCAGCGACTAATTGAAAACGACAAGCCTCCATAGTCTAACATGCAACAACTGTGAACCTAAATGTTTGTATTTTCAAGATTATGCGGTACATTGTACATGTAACTATTATACTGCCACAGAAAATGTACCTTTTGCTTCCTGGATTTTAAAAATAACCAAGTAAACTTTATTTTTCAAGAAAAGTAAAAATGCACCGATATTTACAAGCAAGACTTAAGCTAAAATAACTGTTTTGCACATATGCTTGCTGTATAAATGCCTGGAATACAGTTATGAAATTAGAACTTAGAAAAAATAATAAACATAGCTACATTGTACACCATGGCAAATTTTAAAAAGGCCAGTTTTCCTGTTTTTACTAGCTAGTAAAGCTAGTAACTAGCTGATAAGACTCCTTATGAGCTTCACCTGCCTTCAGCTAAACTGCTGTGTCCACACATCTGAAATGAAGCATCAGGATAAAGTAGAAATTCGTGTGGCAAACATGAGAACAAAAAAGAATGTAAGATGCGATGTACATGAGCAAATACAAGTTTTATCACGTCTTATCATATCAGGGTTTATCGTATCTCATATCCGAAGGCCCTAAAATCCTCACGTGCACACGTATATTCAGATCACCTCCAGGTAAATGGCATTTTCAGGGTCATCGCCAGGGCTCTGGATGTCCCTCGGGGGCCTGTCTGACCAGGCCACTCGCCTGTCCTGCTGGTGCCTCCACTGTGCAGACAACAAGCATTGCAGCCATGGCAACCATGTCAGGAGTATGTATCGTTAGAATTACCAAAAGTGCAAAGAACTTTACAGTTATAAGCAAATGTAATTTGTACCAAAAAAATCTGCATCGCAAGCCACCAACTACAATTGCAACCAACAGAAATTTCCATTCAAAATGCAGTGACATTCAAGCACCATATAATGTGCATACTGGTAGCATGACTAGTTGACCTTTTGCCATAGTTTAGGGCGATCATCTTTGATAATAATGCCCTAAAACAAAAAAAGTTTTGATGATAGTTCCAAAAAAAGACAAACAAGCCAACGAGAAGCCAATGAATTTAGCTTAAAGGCAGAATTCCTTTGTAAGGTAACGCCATTATAAATGATTCTTTTTGGTTGTTTTATCACAAATTATAAAAATATTATAAGAAATAATATAGATAGAAAAAAATCAAGGTCGTGTTATGGACATGTGTTATGCATAAGTGATTTTGTGGGCCTTAGGCCTGTGCTTAGTGTTGTCCAGAATACTAAGAATACTAAGCATATCTGCTGATATCCCAGATTTGGTTTTGATGCAGATTTTCCCAATGCCTAAAATAAATATGCCCGGGATTGTGGCATGTCTAATGGAATATTGGATGAAAATATTACACGCATCATGACTGCTCTTGATTTACATGCTGGATTCAGTCGGGACAGCGATACCTGTTTGTTAAGGACGAAGATGGGGGTGCAGTTCTGGTAGATAAGCTGATAACTTCCATTTGTGTAGATGTGGGTCACCTCAGAGCAGTTGATGTAAAGCGGGGTCTGGCCCTGGTACACTCCTAGATTGCCAGGATACACCGAGGGGTGCCTATACCTCAGCACGTGCCTGTAAAACACACATTGTTAGGTTTGCTGGTTGATTCTGGTGAACTTCTTCCTTCCAAGTAACCGTCACACCTCCACATCAAAGCTCTGACAGGTGAACATTGTTCTCTTCATCTGTACTACATCTGTATCTTTACATGTGCCTGTTGTCTTCTGTGGGAAGGGAAATGGATGTGGTTTAAAATGATTTCTTGAAGAAATGCCAGGCGGGCCAACAGAGAAGAGGATGTGTGTTTCATGTTTGATGCCAGCTGGACTACTGACAAACCACAAGTCCTGATAGCCATCGACCACTGTGAGCACCACTATTTAATGCACCACATGTCAGACCATTAGATGATGGCACAGTCAACAACATACTTAGCTTATGTGCAACCCAACGTTCCAGGTTCAGTTCTTAGTTGAAGCACAGAAAGTGCTTACTGCTAAGTTCCAGCCAGAAAAGAACACTTTGTAGACCCGATTTCAAAGCTGTAATTTCTCCTTGCAGTTCGAGCCATTGTTAATGCCAGTTTTGCTGGTGAAATACAAGGACGGACAGCCACTAGCCATTAAAAAGAGCTGTAAGCACCATCAATTCATAAATGCTTCTTTGCTGTACATTTACATTAAAATCCTTTAAACTTTGAAGGTTGAAGGCCACATCCGACATATCTAAGGATGAAAGATTGTTCATCTCCCAGTATGTGAAATAAAATTATAAAATAAACTATAGGATGTCCGCAGCATAGTAGGTATGAAATCATTGTACTGGGTGAGGTTTTTGTGTAGTCAAATACACAGACACACACACACACACACACACACACACACACAGAAGTGGGGGGGGGGTAGTAAGCTGGAGGGATTTAGACAAGGAAGACACAAATGACTCCAGACGCACTACTAACATAAGGGTAAGAAAGTTTGGTAATGTATATTTTGTTATCCCTTTTCTGCTTCCTATTTTTCCACCAGACTTCGCCCGGCTTCCGTTTCGCTCTGCGTTGTTTCCATGTTCAACAGCGGTAACCATACTTACGTACTAAATTTACTACTTTAAGGGTGATTATATCGTCTGTTGTTATTACTTACTTTCTCTGACCCGGGCAGCACTAGATAACTGAGCTAGCGATTCACATAGATAAAAAGGTCGTACAGGAGCGTGAGAAGAGCATCGGTCACACGGTGCCTACTTTCCAGTCTTCCTTCGACAGTGCAGAAGGAAGAGAAGCGAAGAGATGAGGAACAAGGAGATGAGGATGGCTGATGCAGGGACCACCTTCCACAACAGAGTATCTGCCAGAAAACAAACTCAGTGAAAAAGAGTAGACTGCCTTTTGGGTGCATTATATTAGTATTTGACTGAAATATCCCATATTTCGACATTAATAAAGCCAATTAGATGTGAGGTCATGAAACGACAAGGAATTCATACAGACAATTATACATTTATATGGGAAATTTAATGAGAGGAAACTTATTTTTAAATAATCTTTGTAGTACGCTATTAAAGCGTGACTCCCGTGTGTGTATGAAGTCCTTACCCTCAGGTTAACCGACAAAATGTGCTTTGGTTGAGAATGTAGAATTATAATCTGAAGTTTGCATGCTGCTGTTGTACCTTACGGTCAGGTTTTTACCCTTAAATACTTTGCTACAAAACACGGGTGTAGAAATTGGCCAGAAACACTGTTTCTGGCAGCAGATGGAAAAGCAATTAGTTTAAAAAATCTACTGTTATGAATTATGGAATGTAAAAACAATTTAACACAGATTCAAATTAGCATTACTGAAATTCTGAAATGTTTTAAAAAATGCAGAGATAGACATTTAAAAAAATATTTTCTAGGGTTCGAGGCACTAGATATTTGGCCAACTCCTTCATTTTACTGAATGATGAATAGTATAATGATTTTTTTTTGTTTTTGTAACACTCAGCTGTTTTGTGCAACATTGTCTTCTGCTGCAAATGCTTTTTAAAAAAAATAAAAAAGGGAAATTGAATCCCTACATACTGTACGTGGTAGAGCCATATTTGGCTGCAATTCCAGATTTAAATCTTTTGTAAGCTTTGCAAATTGTTTGGAAGTGGTTTTGGCCTGTTTGGCAGATTTGAAATGTCGATATATCATTTGTGATAAAATGAAAGGAGAGAACTGGTCACGGGGCTGGATATTTTGGTAAGGCTCTTTGAATAGAATTTTATTCAGAATTATGGGAAATGTGTCTTTTGAACCAGAGCACAATAGCACAGTGGGACTTTTCGCACTAAAAGGAGTTGCCTCGCTCACCTTTTCTCCCAACTAGCAGGGTGGCAGAGTCGTTGCCCAGTGCATTGTGGGCATAGCAGACCACGTTCAGCTGCTGGACCATGCCCCCATTTAATCTGGCCACCAGGGCCCCCCCTGTGGCGGAGACTGTGGTGTTATAGCTGTCTGGAGGCCTGCTCCCATTCACGCTCCACGTCACGGCCGACCTGGGGTTGGAGTCCACTAGGCACCAGCAGTGGATGGTCCACCCGTCCCACTGGCAGGAGGAGTTCTCTGAGACTATTGGCTTGTCTGTAAATTTTGGGAAACACACAGGAAACTCAGGACAGGAGCGGTGATGAAGCAAAGAGGAAAAGCAATATCTGAAGGGTATTTATGTGGACAGCATGCCTCTAAATCAGTGAACAAACTAAACCTCATTGTTTAAACCATAAACAAGCTCAAAAGTATGACATTTATTACCCTTGAGCTGTGTTCAAGACAGCTTTCTATTTTTGGTGCTCCTGTCAAAAATGGGAGAGGCCTGTTTTATAAAAGCATTTGCTTTTATAAAGCAATCAGAAAACATGGATGATTCCCTATTGTTGTTACACTTCACCAGCTTCACTCTTAGTAAACTTCACAAATTTTTGGATTTCATGATCTACAGACTCCATTTACCCGAACTGTCACCACTGTGTGTGTGTTTGTGTGTGTGTGTGTGTGTGTGTGTGTGTGTGTGTGTGTGTGTGTGTGTGTGTGTGTGTGTGTGTGTCTGCACGCACTCCTTAATCTAACATTTGACACCCAACACCCATCACTCTTTATCATTGTCTCACCCACTCATTTCCTATGACAGGCCAGATTTGACTGGATGCATCACAGACGTACAAAATGCAAGTAATACACATTAAACTGATGATCATTAATTCCATCTGTTCAGATGTCTATTGTGGAGGACGTGATGAAGCCTTATGGCATTCAGATGAAAGCATCCAAATTTATGGCCGAGATAAGTTGAAAATGAATCAGATTTGACCGCAACACAACCCAAGGGTTAATATTATAGAAATAATAGAAACAAACGAATAAATGTACGTATAAGAAAAGCTGATGTGTGGTAGCGTGGACATACACTGCACACTGAGGACAGCTGGCCTAGACTCTGCCCATCCAATCTCGTTCTGAGCCCTGCAGTAGAACATCATGTCCCGGCTCACATTGTGGACTCGAACATTTTGCCGACGACTGGAGAGCGTAACTTTGCTTCCCTGCCGAGTGTAAGACCACTGGTACGCTCGCACGGGGGGGTCCGCTTTGCAGGAGCAGGAGAGCAGAACGCTGGCCCCCTCCTGCACCGTCAGCGTGAGGACGTCGATGGCAACTTCTTTTGGAGGGACTAGGGGAGAGACGGTGTGAGCAGCAGTTTTACCCTTTTTAGCACCGGTAACTGTCAACCGAACCTTTACAAAGAATGTTAAAGTGAACTGATTTTTTTTTTTTTTTTTGCAAATACAGTAATGGCTCACGGCTCTGTGTGTCCTTGAGAAACAGGGAACTTAGTAAAACAGCGATGCAAGAGGTTACTAACACAGTATATTGCATAAATGGAGCTTGAAAACTGCACATATGCAGCCTAATAAAATAGTTATGCCTTGAATAATAGCAAATAAGCACATAAAAAAGTCTATCCTATGGACAAATATCTCGTTCCAAAAAAGATAAATATTTCTTTAGTCTTTTTGGTCTACAGCAAATTCCCCTGCAGAGCTCAATAAAGTTCTATCGTATCTTATCCTATCACATCCTATCCTATCCTGTCCTAAATTCTAGTGATAAGTGGCCGAAAGGGGTGAAATTAAATACGGTTGTCATTCAGCTCTGCTATAGGAGGTAGCACTAGCAATTATTATTCCCCACAGGCCCGGATGTGCTATTCATGTCATTTTAAGAAGAGCTCCTTTTGGTGCTTGTGGCTTCTTCTGGCCTTGTCACGCTTTCCAGCTATTCCGTCATATGTGTATCAACCACTGGGGCCCAGTGACAGAAACGTACAGCGGATTTTCAGCTCCTTGATGGCAGGTCCAGCCCACTTGTCCCCATATCCAGCTAAACACTCGAAGCGGCGTGGAGTCAAGAGTGAAACTCGGAAGGAGATGGAGGAGTGAAGCTCTAGTTCTTGCTGAGATGGGACCTGCTCCTGGCACTGAGTGCTGTTCTTCTGGCTCCCCCTCTCCCACCTCCAGCGCACTTGGGGAGGCTCTCCAGGGCAACTGTAGTTGACTGTGCAGTTGAGGGTGACCAGCTGCCCATCGGTGAGACTCCCAGGGTCACTGATCACGGGTGGTGCGGGGGTGTCTGGAAAAAGAAAAAGAAAAACAATAAACAATATGGTACGTAAATGTGCCTGATAAATTGCATTTATTAGTTTAGTGCCAGTCAGATGCGAGACTCTCCTGAGGGCCTGAGGGGAGATCCTGCTTCTCAGGTTGTCTGCGAGTGTGTTGTGGATTTGCTGGTTAAGGTTCTCATGTTGCAGCCTGAAGGTTCCTGATTTGAATCCCACTTCTCCTGCAGTCCCCGTGAAACGGCGACTGTACTTCTGGGATATTTCAGTCAAACTCCCTGTATTGTAATGTATACTTAGGGATGCTGTCGAAAAGGAAAATTCTGCTGCTTCAAATAATTTTTCGATGTCAGGAAAAAGTCTATGTTTACATATTACTGTGACAGGAAAAAATAGAGTGGCAAACGTTGCCCATCAGCCTATATAACAAAAATATTTTTATTGCGTTTAACAATTCAGCAGAAGAAATGACTTAAAATGAAAATGACAACTGTGATATTGATCGTGTGGGAGTTCCATTTCCTCCGGGTGTTTTTTTTTTTTAGCTAGAATCTAAGCTTGCAGAAGACGTCTTAAAAATGTCAGATGATCAGTAGGCTTACGTGGTGTGTGGTCCAGAAAGTCCCCAAAGGGGAGTTTTGTTATGCTGGAAAACAAGAAATAATATCTGTACTTTGTGTGTTTGATATACAAAATACTTGATATTAATTTGATACTGATGTTAATACACAGTGGCTAATACATTTATTGCACAGTTATGCATTTATTGCATGTTATTGTTGTTGTTTAGGACAAGGCAGCAGGTAGCGCTGGGGTCTCACAGCTCTACGTAGGTTGTTACCTGAGTGCAAAGCTGTTGTTCAGGTGAAACAGTGATTCTAAGTTCTCCTCGGTGTGTGTGTGTAAGTGTGCCGTTGTCCTGCGTTGGACTGACATCCCATCCACGAGGCACCTGGCTTCACACTCTATGTTTCTCAAACAGGCTGCAGACCAGGGTGGTCTTCTGCTGCACCAGCAGTTATTGATGGGTGGATGGTGAATGGCTAGATGAGTCATTATTATTTTACCGGCCCTTGTACAACAAGCTATCATAAGACCTTTTTGTGTTTTGACTGTGAATGTCTGCCGACATTTTTGCCGAGACAGCTCACCTGACACTCCGACTGAGACTGACATGGTGGTCTTCCACTCATTTGCCCCCCTCTCTTTTAGGGCCACTTCGTACGAGTAAGCGTCATCGTCCCTTACTCTGTTGATCCTCACCGAGCAGTCCCCCTTGCTGGGGTCTCCTGTCAGACTCGTCCTCCCCCTGAAGCTCTTGTCTACTTCCATGCTGTTCTCACTGCTGAAGGCCGTCTTCCATCGGAAGAAGCTGTAGCGGTAGCGCAGCCGGACATGATACTTGACGGGCCTCCCTTTAGCGGGCCTGGGGGGGCGGATGGAGAAGGAGCAGGGGATGATCACGCAAGAGCCCGACACTGCGGAGACCTGCTCCGGAACAGAGATGCTGATGGAGGAAAGCAGCCCTTCTTTCAGCAGACCTGTAAGGACAACGCAGAGTCCATCACAGGGTGGCCAGAAGCACACACACCTAACTCAGTCAACCAAACACAAAGAACACACATCACAAAGAAATTATCAGTGGAACCACCGGCAACAATAAGAGAATATGCTGAACAGTACAATACTACTACTACTACTACCACTACTGCTAATAATAATAATAATAATAATAATACTTGTTAATAACTTTCTTTAAAATCATAAAACGAATAGTCCTGCAAACACTATTCTTACTATTTCTTTCTTTGGAAATGAAGCCTTGCGCAGTGAATGGCAAATATCTGGATATAAACACATGAAGAAACGCAGACATTCAAGAATATATTTGTATAAGTGTGTCCATCTGTCTATCCAAGACAGTGTGACTGTGGTCAGGGATGTTTCACAAGACAGTTAAATTAAGAAAAAAGGAAGTTGCGGAGATGCAGGCTGCTGCTGCATTTCCATGGTCGAGCTTAAATTATTAACGCCTTCTACACACGGCAGCGTGGACACCTCAGGGTATAGTTCCTCAAAAAAATAACATACTCCACATGAGATACGCTTTTGCATGTGTTTGTTATGCAGGTAGATCAATCGCGTTTCTGTAATGAAACTTTTAAAAGCTCTCAGGGGGAAAACGCTTAGAACGGCGATACTCGGACGCTACACATTTGTACGTTTTCTTGTATATTTGTGTGTTTTAGTCGCAGCTTTAATAAATTGTAGCAGCAATAAACACTGTTAAAAAGAAGCAATGGAACGAATTCAAGTTGTGTTTTGTCTGAGAACAAAACAAAGCTCTCAAGGTGAGGAAAAAGAATCACTGATGGGCAGCATTCCTGGGTATGCTTTAGAGGAAAAATAAAGGATTAGAGAATAAAATTACACCCGATAAAAGTAAAAAACCTATCAATATAAGAGAGAATAAAGACTCACCGAGCAGCACAGTGCCCACAAAGAGAGCACCGCCAAGACCCATGGCCGCAAGCGTGTAAGTCTGGCGAGAGGCGCTGATGCATCCTGAAGAAGAAAGGAAAGACTGGAGAGGAACTGGATTTGATTATTTTAGATGTATTTTAGGGAAGTTAGCTTTTAAAGCCTATGTAGTTTCTAAAATCCTGCATTTGATCTATTTACTATAATTTGTTTGGTTTCAACGACAAACTTGAAACAATATTGTAATTGTAACTGTTATTATTACTATGGATGCAACTATAGCCATCGATTCTATTTTTTTATTAGTGAAATACAGAAATAGGTTGTAACTGTTGCTGTAACACTTTTTACTCAGATGTATGAAATGCAGCAAGTGAAACAACAGAGTGGATCCCGACTCATATTCCTCATAACAAAAAAAAAAATGTACTACATATTTTATATCTCATTTTCTCATATTCTCATGTATCTCATATATACATTTTATGTATTTTTTATATTTTAATTAAGTTCAAAGTAACTTAATACCAATAGATAATAGAAATAGGCTGTGAACCATAGAATCGATGCTGGTTGTGCCAAATATATTTTGTGAATAAATGGCATTTAGTTCCTTGAAGGTTTAACCATTTTGATATTTTTTAAATGTTTTTTTGAAAACTGAAATTATAAAATATATAAATTATAAATACAAAACATTTTCAAAAAATATTTTAGAACCGATGGAATGCAGCACATGAAAAAGACGCTGAGCTGAAAGGTAATCTGAGCACTTTGTTACTGGTTGAAACGCTGTGCGCAGCAGAACTTGGCAAATGTAGAGGGATGATTCACTGTCGTGTCATGTCATGTTCCCTTTACATGTTCTGCACCCTCTCACCCTTTTCAGGCTGCGAGTAGAGGGGTCTTTTACATAAGCAGCTCATTTTAAGATAATTCACGGTCATGAGCAAGTGTAGTTTCTACCAAAGTAGAGTTGGCTACGAAACTATCCCTAGATAGGGTGCTAGTCCATCACAGGGTGGCCGCAAGCCCGCACACACCTACACACACTGTGGGCAATTTAGAACAAACAATTAACCTGGAACACATGTCTTTGGATTGTGGGAGGCAACCTGGGCAAACCCCACGCAGACGGCGCAGCGTTTGACCTTGTGTCTGACCAGGCCAGGCACCGCGTCGTCCGAGAGGGAAAGTGAACGCATTAAACAGCAGAAGTCCTAGAAGATTTAGCAGGTTTAATAAACTGTCGAGCTCAATGTGTTAAAATTAAACAGACAGAACAGTGTCAAAAGCAGTGAGGGGCTCGAGGGTATTTAGAATGGAATGGGAACAAAAGGCCATCAATACATCATTGGTAACTTTTGCTAGCTCAGTTTCTGGACTGTGCGGTTACCTGAAGCCCTACTGTGAAGGTGTAATCTATGGTATCAGTGCTTTAGGGGCTCTAAATGTACATTTAAAGTAACTATGTACAAGTCAATGCACACAGTTCATTTCAGACAAAAGACAAACGTGACAAATATCAAGGTGTAGCTTGTTTGTCTGGTCGAACCGTTTTAAGCGTATGGTTTACTCGAGTAGCTTTTCTACACACGTCAGTGAAGTGAGAAGCGAGAGGAGAATACACCGGTGATCTTTGTGGACCATGTGGTATATACTGGCTGTTAAGGTCGTATAACAACAACTTGAAAGCAAAACAACCACCCATCCGTTGTCCTTAACCACTTTAGCCAGGTCAGGTTCACGGCAGTCTGAAGCCTGTCCTTGAGCCAGAGCCTCAGTGGGCACTGAGGTGAGAGACTATACCCTGGATAGGACCCCAATCTGTCACAGGGTGGTCCCACACACCCACATGCTACTTAACGGTGGTAATTTTACATTGGCCAGTCTGAAACACGCGCCTTTGGACTGTGGGAAGGAACTGGAGCATCTGGAGGAAATCCACATAGACACAAGAAGAACATGCAAACTCCACCCAGACTGAGCTGGATTCAAACTTCCACCCAAACACTGTAGGTAGGGTGGGGCAGCAGTGCCTCCTAATATCTTCTTCATTATTATTAATATTATTATTATTATTATTATTATTATTATTTAAATTACACTGTCTGAAGTACTGAGACAAGGTGGCAATGCACATGAGCAGCTACGTTGTGCAAACAGGAATCCGATTGCTTTCCTCTGCTGTAAAGTGCCCTTTGTTATGCTTTACCAAGTTCAGTAACAGAAAGGAGAAACGAAAACACCGTTACGTGAGCTTCATGTGGGATGGAGAAATTCACTTTAAACTGCATCTTGACCAATAGCCACGATCCCAGATTGTGTATAAACGGTGGTTCTCGGTCTTTCTTGTGCTCCAGACTGGAGCTCAAGTTTACGTTTTTTCGTACACTGCTGGAGTCAGTTATCACCCAGTAGCTATACTACAGCAACCACACCGTGTTTGCCCTGCAACGGACAGCAAAATATATTTTGGTAACAGCAGGTGGCAGCAATATGTTGATCTCCTCACACACAAAAGGCTGGATGATATCGCGTCAACAAGTGTGATGCAGGCTTTTAAAATGTTTATTTTTACAAATTTATACAGTGTGTAGTTTTGAAGGCTTTATCGCCTTGTCGGAAAGAACCTCTGCAAACAACACGAATCACCTGACAGAAGAAATGCATCTCGATCCGTATATCTGTGAAGCTCAATTCATGCCTGTCTGTTTGTTTGTTCTTTATGCGCAGCTTCGTTTTTCAAGCCAGACTTTGGCGCACGTGTACTTCTCAATCTAGACTGGGTTTCTGTCCGGTTAGATCCATTAAACTCTAAAAAGGCCAATTACTATTTTGAAAATGTACAAAATCTTTTATTTTAAGGCTTAGAGAAGGCAGAGCAATGATGTCACACGGAGCAAAGGTACGTGACACTGACGGATTTTCTCACTCCACACACACACACACATGCACACACACAGTTTTCAGGATTTCTGACTCCCGAGTTTTCTTTCAGTGGCACCTTGGAGGGGCGTTACAATATTCATATGCTGCAACTGGGATGACACCTCCTGACTAGACCTCTCTGGTTAAACTCCGCCCCCCAGGACCCAACAAAGATGTAAATAAATAATAAAAGTCCCCAAATGATAAAGAAACCTGCTATAAAAAAACACATCTGCAGCAGAAAACATGAAGAAATGTTCTAACATAGTGCACAAAGAAGCCTCATCAAAGTCAAACACTGCCAGCACATGGATGGTCTGCCGTCAGCCTCAGTCCTTCAGGTCGGCCAGGAAAGCGGGACCCTCCTTTCATGCAGACATCTCAGTAGTGCTGGAATGGTGAAATTGCCATTGTTTAAAAGCTCTGTTTACCACCCTGAACACGTATTCCTTACGGTTGACTTCACCTGGCAGGCTGAGGTTGGGGTAAAATTTCAGACAGGAGCCTTAAAATATGATATGGTGTTTCTTTGCAGCAGCTTTGCTTTTTCTTGTCGCAGAGATGCAAAAACTGGATGAGGATGAACATTTGGGTCAGGAAAGTAGCAATGGAGACAGTAGGTGAAATTAGTCTCAAAAGGAGCAGATTCATCCTGCAACTCAGCTGAGGAACATAGTTCAAGGAAACATTGCTTTGCTTTCAGCCATCTGTTTTTGTGTTCCATTTATTTCATCCAGCTTTGCTGCAACTCCACCTTCTGCTCCAGAGCAGTTTCTGAAGTAGCTGCTGATTCCTGAGAGTCATACAGTCCACAGATCCCATACTGAGTCTCATCAAAACAACTTCATCCAGGAGATCACTTAAACTGGACAGTTTTCTTTCCAGAGCCACAATGGCGACGGAAATTTATTGCAGTCTAACATCAGAAGCATCCAGTTGGATTTTCAGGGCTTTTTCAGCTTAGCTTCCATAAGGTTTATTTCACAAAGCGAACATCTCATCCACGCTACCAAATCTGTAGCCGAGGGTGAGTTGACATGGCTGAAGGCGGTTTTAAACCCAGTTCCTTCTTCATCTTCAACAAACGTTTTTGATGCGTCCATAGTAACTTTCTTTGGTTGTGTAGTTCTAGCCGGGCTGTTCTCAGTGGGCTCTGCTTCTGATCTTGTTCCTTTTTTAAAGCACTTTGAAGAAATCGATCGCAACAACCTAAGGTCATATGAACGAAGCACAAAATACAAAAATTGTGGGTCTTGAAAGGAGACACAGCTGCCTTGGAAAACAGCCATGCGACCACCTGATGCTATAGAATAGGGCTTTACTGCAGGGGAGTTCACTGTACAGCGGCCGAACGCGTAGGACACGCGACACTCGTAAGACAACTAACAAAAGACAAAGAACAAAAGCAAAAGAGAAAATAAATAAGAAAATAACCAATAAATAATAATAACTAGGACCACGTGCAATAAATGGGTGAAGAAACCAAATACGATTTTGATATTCAGTGTGTATTATGTTTACGATGCGCTTTTGAAACTGCTATCAAACTCGCTGTCCGAGAAGACTCACGTAGCGCGGCTCCGATTAACTCGCCCTCTTTCGTGAAACGTGAAAATTCGTGGGGAAACTTGCATAATTTCCTACAAACTATACCGACACCTATGCGTTTGATCAGCCTTAATGATAAATACTTGTGGGAGATCACATTTTGGCAGCGATGGTATCTTAAAATTTTCCGTGGTTGTTTTGTTTTTGTTTTTTTTTATTATGGCAAGTAAAAGAGTGACACGGTGTAAAGGTTTCGGGAAAAAAATGACACTTTTGCGCCGTGAGACTTACAGTCAGTGTTTCTATTTACAGTCAACAGATACGGTTATCCTTCACAAAGGTCTTTTTCCAGGAAGAGGATTTTTTTCCACCTCTGCTTTGTTATTAATGTGTGACTTGACCCAGCGTTCATTCATGAATCTCTCGGTTCCTTTCCAATTGAGATCTTGTGACTTTACGGTGTTAAATCAATGGTGCCGCCTGGAGTTTCCTATCGATCCTGCAAAGATGCATCACTTTGTACGTTTCGAGTCGACCAAGAAATGCCAGAGAGCCAAGAAAGTCGTGAAAATTTAAATTGTGCTGCTTATACTGAGATCCAACTAAACCCATCAGACCTTCCTATCTATTCCATACACTGCTGTCTATAGCAAGAGGTAGAAAAAAACTTGTGACAGTTGAAAACCACAGTCTCTAAACTGTCCCTCACAAACACAGGCTCTGCTGGTCGCCACCGTGTTTTACATGTTAAAGGGTGGAACTAAAATAACAAACTGATAATCAATACAAAACTGGCAGCATCTCAGTTAGCAGCCCAAAAAGAATGTAAAGGCATGATGTAAATGTGGACATGAAAAAATAGCCTAAAAATGGTTAGGCAATTCGGTGGCACAGGAAATGTTGCACAGAAATATTGTTTTTCTGATGATCAGATCAAGAGAGCTGCCGGCCACATTTCGAGTTTAGAAATATCTGTTTCTCATGTTTTTCTTTCTTTCCTAACTCATAGATGGTGCTTTCAGAACGTTTCAGAATTACACACAGCTGACATCCTCCGGAACTTAGCTGTGAAGTGGAATGCCGTCCTTTTCTGAGCAAAAAAAATACGCATGGTCCAAACAAGACGAAAGGTAGTCAGAAAGGTCAGTCAGAATCATGAAATGGGTTTGAGTTACAGGATTGAAGACTTTCTAGGTTTAGAGAGCAGTAAAGTCCTTGGAACTGTAAAGTGTCTACAAGAGGCTGTCTGAACAGGATGATGGGGGAATTTAAACCGAGCTTGCTTTTCATCTCTTCAGGTGGAATTTCTAAGGTCAGAATAGTTACTAAACCTAAGCAAAGTCAGGGTCTGAGCCCCACACAAACACCTGCTATTACGCTGTGTCAAAAATCCGTTTCTTCAGAAGAAATATTTTACAAAAAGGGCTGCAACTTTAAGCAAAAATTCATCTGTGGAGATACATCTTCTATCAACTGAGATTCTATGACCAGGGCGAAAAAATGTTCATCTAAGACCAGCTAGTGTTCCATATCAGCAGGAATTGCACATGGTGGCCAGTGAACCTGAATCCTTCAAGCTCACTAAAAAAGTTCATCATTAAAAAAAGCCGTTTTTCCACTTCCCAGCAGCCTAGAGTACCCAGCACTTCCCTTTCATGCTTTGCTGGGGCGATATAAAAATCTGGCACATTATAGAAATAGGTGAATATTCTGGAAATCTATGCTCTTGGAAAACATACTCATGCAAAAGTGATTTAGTCTATTCCATCCAGGACAACTCGATTCAGTGTAATCTTTCATTTTTTTAACTCCCTTTTTGATTTTCATACAGTGCTGGACAAAAAAACATTGATTTCTCCCCTTTTCCCATTGACCATTGGTCTATGTAGGGCTGTGATAATCTGGACCGTACGCTGGAAGCCTAGGGCACACGGCACATGCTGGACTCGACACCCCTTTATTGCGGGGCAAACACACTTGTTCGCTACTGTAAGCACACGCCGAGGGCAAGTTGCGGTCACCAACTGACCCGAAACATATGCGTTTGAACTGTAAAAGCCAGGTGCATCACCTAGAGCAGTTGCACAGGAGCACAGGGAGGTCATGTAGTTTCGGGCAAATTAGCCCGGAATCAAACCCACATCTGTACCCACAGACCAAGAGCTGTGCGGCACCGGGGCTACCCGCTGTGCCACCATGCTGGCCAGTGATGTGCTCTCAGATGAAATGAAACGTGCACATCCCGAGCCTGTCTTTAGGCGAATGGGAGATTAGCTTATACCGATATAAAGTAATATGTGTGTAGAGGCAACTGCGACTTGAGGATGAGCATAAAGGCACATAAAAGCACCATCTCGTGGCGCAGTGGCGGGGGAGTAGTAGGAAAGAGTAGCACGAAATTTACCGAGCGCAGGAAAAAGGAAATGCGTCTCAGAACGTGGCCTGAGATAACAGGACTCAAAACCACTGTATCTATTTCAACATCTGACCTGTAGGCGATCGGTGAAACTTCTAATTTGCTTCTATTTAAAATACTGAACTACGTCTCCAAATGTCACAGCCAAACAAACTTACGGCAGCAAAACCTTGCGAAACGCAGTCAAAAGCTCTCCGGTTCACCAGTCGTGAGGCGGCAAAAAAATGCTTATTTTGGTTTGTCTGCACTGGTTATTTGTTTATTTTTGATTTACTTTTGATGGTTTTTTCTTTAACGGGACGAGTCTGAGACCAGGCATGTTGAGAAACAGTAGTGTATACAGATGCATGTTAAAATATTTAAAAAATTTATATATATCATGCACAAAACATTACATATAAAGGGAAAAGGTTTCTACATAGATTCTTGCTTTTTTTTATCATTTCAATTTATTATTTCAAACAGAAAGGGTGGAGTTTGTCATGTTTTGTGACTGATTTTTTTTTTTTTTTTTGCACAAAAAAAACAGGCCAAAGCAGTTACACCAGTCATGCAAAGATGGGCCATAATGTCTGTGCAAACACTGGATAACTTCAACATCAAATTTTGGGGAAAAATCTTCTGGTCTGTACAGGGAATAAAATAGATGGTGTCCTATCAGTGTAAACACATCTTCTGGTGCTTGCAGTTTGTTTAAAGGAAAAAAAAAAATCATTTGTCGCAACAGTCAGTCAGGAATAGAAATGGCCAGATTCGGATTCTCGCTTGCAGCGGGTCAACAATGACAGAGACATATAAGGAAAGGTTTGAAGAAAGCAATCCTTACAAAAGACAAGCCTTAAGACGTAAATTTACTAAAGTAGGTCACCAAGCAGTACTTAAAGTATGACTTGTACAGTGTTTTCATGTTCCACATACCCTTGGAGAAAGTATTATACCGAAAGGCACATATTAAGTATCATAAAGAGGGTCAGTTTAGGACAAATAAACAAAAAGTGTTTTATTATCATTAATGCACCCATAAAATGTAGTATATAGTTTTATAACTGGCCACTTTGGGCTGTTTTGTGCAATGCGGTGTTAGATTTAAGATATTAATCTTATCATTGCCTTGATGTGGAATATTTTGACGTCTCCATTGTGAGTTCAGTTTGCTGACCCTGCAGTTAAAGCTGGAATACATGTCGCACAGCGTCGATGCACAATAAGAGGAGCTCCAAGTTCTTTTCTAAGGTGTTCCTCATTTATACAGCTCAGTACTTGAGTTTTCGTTGCAGTTACCAACTTGGCCCCCTGCAGGGCTATATGTCACCTCTTTATGTCCTTAACCAATATGCCAGTGCTCGCAACGCACAGCGATGAAGGAGAACAAAGAAGTAACAAACGCCGCTTTTCCTGTTTTAAATCGTGAGGATCACGCTAGGAATTACCACCGCGGCAAAGCACACCGGTGACATTTCATATCACGATCACTGCGATAAACACATAAAGGGGTCGGATTACAGCGTTGTGAGACAACACAGGATTTCATTATCCACGTGGGGTCCAGGGGAACATGCGTCTGAAAGGGAGGGCTGGGTGAAAAACAAATATTTTTACCATCAAAGGAAAATAAAAAGGTTTTCTCACTTCTCTGGAAGGAGTTTGTGTGCTTTGCATTTGCATTTCCTCGATAGTGATGATGGAAGAAACACACACACACACACACACACACACACACACACACACACCACACACCACACACCACACACACATACACTCAGAGCAGCATGTGTAGTTTAAATAAGAGAGAAGGAAACGAAACCCAGCAGCATACAAATAAGCAATTGAAAGGTTATAATTCTGCAAATGCGTCCACAAAAAGTGCACGCGCTCTCCTGTCTTGTAAAAGGTAAATTGTATCCTAGTACAGAACAAAAAAAAAACAACAACAATGCAGCAGATTTGCTGACACACCTATATCCTAATTTGCAAAGATGTGCGGCTGAAGGCTGACATGCTTAGAGGCACGTGGCCTGAACCACTTAGGCGGAGAGGTAGGCGTCCTGTTTCTGCTCATTTTCCTGCTGTGGACGAATGATCAAACTGCGCTTCGGATTTTAAAGCGGCCGGCGATGAGTGAGATCCAAACTGATTTCTGGCGCTTTCTAGTAATGGTTCTATGAACATCCCCAAAAGGTAAGTTGCAGAACAAAATTAAAGATTGTTCATTTCTGGATATTTGCACGTTTTCGATTTTGGGTGTAAACTTGAGCACCGTTTAAAAATTTCTCCAGATTGCATGGTTATCCATACGAATGCAGCTTAACTTTTCGAGACTGCATTACAGCGGCAGTGTTTTGCATCGCAGTTAATGCTGAACATGCTATCGTGCAGATGACAATCTTTATTACATTTACATTGAGCAACTTAGAAACGTTGCCTCCTTAAAACCTCACAACCTGCTCAGGAGGCTTGAACATACTGGCAGTTCATTACCTGTTTCTATACATATTTCGTTGTTTGAATCACACCTGGTATTTCTCCTCAACTAGTGGACGCTGGTCAGGAAAAGTCCCTTTGTTTGAAGAGCACCACCGGCTGAACTGAGCGAAAGGCGTCTTACCTTCTTTCACACATTTTGTGAGTTACAGCTATTTGCTTCTCATGTTGTAATAACAGGGAACAATATAAATTAGAATGCCGGCTTGTCGGCACACATAACAGTGATGGTCAGCGACATAACCCTACATGAGCTTTTTGACGGAGTGGATGGTCCCATTGATCACTGGTTCTGAAGAAGGTTCTTTTTAAAAGGACTGAATGTATGTAGATCATGTACAAGACCAACCGGTCTGGTGCCACACAGGGATTTTCACCATATTATTTATTCATCAATTTATAGCAAATACTTGTTCTAAAGTCTGTACTTTTTAGTGTGGGAACAAAGCGATGGATGGAAACCTGGATATAGAGGGGTAGAATATACAAACTCCACACGGCCTCAGCAGGATTTAAAGCTATGCCCATGCGGTCCAGAAGCTGTTACTGCACTGATCCCCCATTCTACCATGCTGTCCTCTTGATTTATTGTTTATTTTTACCTTAATATATAATCTAAAGCAGCACCGTTGCTACATACATTACATGACCAACAGTATGTGGACACACAAACCCTATAACAACCTCCACTTTTCTAGGAAGGCTTAGATCCGCTAGATTTTGGAACACAGCTGTGGAGATTTGCTCCCATTCAGACACAAGAGCATCAGTGAAGCCAGGCTGACGTGGGGTGATGTGGCCCGGCTCACAGTCGGTATCCCAGTTCATCAAAAACGTGGGGGTCAGTCAGTGGAGTTCAGGTCTGGGCTCTGTGGAGGTCAGTCAAGTTCTTATACACCAGACTCTATGAACCATTTCTTTACGGATCTCACTTTCTGCACAGGGACACTGTGATGCTGGCAGAGGAAAGGGCTCTTCCTCTCCAAACTATTACCACAAAGTTTAATGCACTCAACTCTCTAGAGTGTCACTGTATGTTATGACGTTAAAATTTCCCTTCACTGGAATTAAGGGGCCCAAACCACAAAAACCAGCCCCAGACCATTATTCCTCCACCACCAAACATTACAGGGGACACTGCATGGAAGCAGATAGCATCTCCTGGCATCAGCCAAACCCAGATTCATCATCATACTGCCAGGTGGTGAAGCGTGATTCATCGCTACAGAGAACGCTTTTCCACTGCTCCAGAGTCACCTGCAGGGGGCGCTTTACACGGGGGGGGGTGACGTTTGGTATTACGCATGGTGAGCTTAACCTTCTGTGCAACAGCTCAGCTGTAGAAACCCAGTACATGAAGCTCATGACGAAGAGTTCTTGTGCTGACGTTGCCTCCACAGGCAGTTTGGAACTCTCTAGTGAGCATTGCAGCTGAGGACAGGTGATTTTTGTGCGTAACGTTTCACCCCTCGGCAGTTCCGTTCTGTGAGCTTGTGTGGCCTCCCGCTTTGTGGCTGCGTTGTTGTTGCTTCTAGAGGTTTCTACCTGACAATAGCAGAACTACTGGGCAACCGGGGCAGGTCTAGAAGGGCAGACGTTTGACAAACTGACTTGTTGGAAACGTGGCATTCGATGGCAGTGCCACGCCAAAAGTCTGTAGTACGACCCATTCTATTGTCTCAGGAGATTACAGGGGTACATAGGTGTGGCTGGAAAAGCCAAAGCCATTACCTAAAAGGGGTGTCCACGTACTTCTGGTCATGTATCATATTGTTTTTCCAGTTATAAACTGCTTTCCATAGATTTTGGGTTACTAGTCAATAACTTTCAACAAGTCTTTTAAAAAGTGGAGCTTGTGACATTTGTTATCATCCTTGTCATACTTAAAACACACATGAATGCAACAAAAATATGAAGAATAAAGTCTAACTAGCCAAATTATGTGACATTCATGTAAACAATGATGATGATCACTGCAGGATAGCTTTCTTCATCGCTACCTTCTTGCCTGACTCAGATTTCAAAATCTGTGGAAATCTTGGTTGTCAGCTGTAAAACTTTGGTCTGTTAAAAACCTAAAAACATGTATTGTAACGTTAATTCGGGGATCATATACACTGGTTCACCTGAAAACTGACCGGTTTGCTTCTTTATTATCTGCATAATCACTGCCGCCGATTCACTTATTCTCACCAACTACGGTGAACTGCTTGTCCGTGTTAAAGCCTCAGCGTTCTGGAGGGGTCGGGTAGGTTATGCCCAGGATGGAATGCCAGTCCGTCACAGGGAAGCCACACACAGCCATACACTGCGGACGACTTTGAGTCACCAATTTGCCTGAAACACTTGTCTTTGGTTTGTGGGTGGGGAAAGTAGAGCCAAAAGTACACCCACACAAGTGGGTACAACATACAAACCCCACACAGAATGAGCTGCATTCTACCTTCTAACAAAGATTTGGCACTTGGATCAACAGTATTTAGTACATTTTTACTAATGTAGTTACAGATTGCATCTTACAGTGGCTCGATTCAGCTGTTGGTCACCTCTTTCATTCATGATATGTCTGAACGTGATGCGATGATGATGACAGTGATGATGATAAAGCTTCAGCGCTGTTGTCATCAATGTCATTCTGATCAGGAAATACTGAAAAATGGCATAAATAAGTGAGAAAAGCTTGAAGAAGATGGTGAAGAAAGAAGAGGTAAAGAGATAAAAGAGCGGAAGTGATTTGCTGTGGTGTGGTGGAGAGGAATGGGATTTGTTTTTTCCCCCCCTACACTTAACAGAAAATGTATATCGTGGAGGGGAACCAACTGAAACGTCAGAAGATGTTGTCTGCTATGATAGGGAACTCTCCACTAATTGAAGAAATAGGTACAAAAGTACTATCTGCTATAAATTTTTTGTGATAAAATGGGTGTCGTCTGACATATTTCAAGTGCCTTTCAGGCTGCGATTCTGCACAGAACTCCAGGATGGTTTGACTAAACAAGCCAAACTGAGCAGGATCTTCTCCTTTACATGTCTCCCTTGCAGGTCTGTGGCAGGTGCTCTGCAACCATGGCAAGCAATGTGATCATACTGTTTGTGTACATTCTCACCTTCCTGATCGGTTTGCCCACCAACGTCCTGTCACTGTGCGCTTTCGCCATCAAAGTGCACACCAAGCCTATGCCCACTGACATCCTACTGCTCAACCTCACTGTGTCAGACCTCCTCTTCCTGATCGTCTTGCCGCTGAAGATGCACGAGGCGGCTTCAGGCATGGAGTGGCTGCTCCCCTACTTTCTGTGTCCCATCACGGCCTTCTTCTTCTTTTCCACCATCTACACCAGCTCCCTTTTGCTCATGGCTGTCAGTGTGGATCGCTACCTGGGCGTGGCTTTCCCTATCCGCTACAGGCTTCTGCAGAGGCCCCTGTATGCTGGGATAGCCAGTGTGGTCATCTGGGTGGTCAGCTCTGCCCACTGCAGCATTGTCTTCATCACAGAGCACCTCTTCACGAATAATGACAGCTTGAAAACTAAAATCTGCTATGAGAATTTTACCCAAGAGCAACTACACGTCCTCCTCCCTGTCCGACTCGAGTTCTTTTTTGTCATTTTTTTAGTCCCTCTGTTGACCTGCATTTACTGCTACCTGAGCTGCATTCGCATCCTCTACTCTCAGCCCAGGATCAGCCAGAAGAAGAAGAAGAAGGCCATAGGCATGGCCCTGGGCACCCTGCTGGTGTTTGTCATCTGCTTTCTTCCATACAACTTCTCCCACCTCATTGGTTTCCTGCAAAACCGCAGCCCAGACTGGAGGTACTACACTCTGCTGCTCAGCACCTTCAACACCTGCCTGGACCCCATCATCTTCTACTTCTCCTCTTCCACCTTCCAGAACATGGTCAAATATTTTCTTTTCAAGGTCCTTGGATTGCATAGTAACAAGCTGACGTCTGAAAATCAGTCAAACGTGACACCTGAAGGTGCAAACCAAAACTCCCTGAATGGCTAAATGCTTCTAGAAACCATAAAGTACAAGACTTCCGGAGAGCACTTATTCTTCTATAGGGGTATATGTACGGTTTCTCTTACAGTCGACGTTTGTCTTCGATGCCTTAATTCTCCGCGATTCAGTGATAAACGCCTAGTTCCCCAGTCTTATTAACCTCAGCGCCGACCTCCATTCACAGGACATTTGTGCAAAGTGTTTCAAAAAGGAACACTTTCATAATTCTGTCACTCGGTAACTAAGGATCATGTGAACGTGTAATATATTTACTTTTACGAAACCATTAGTGAGAATAAATAGAAAAAAAACCGGAAGAGTTACTTTACACATCGGTTTAAACTCCATGTTCACATGTTACTCAGTTACTGAGTGATAGATTTATGTGTGTTTGTTTCTGAATCATCCTTTATTTGTTTACCATCAGTTTTATTTGTTTATATTGCCCTGTAAATAAACTACGTTCGCGCTACGGATGTGGAAATTCATTTGAAAAAAAATTCACTTGCACGGCTGTTTTTCACAGCGAACGCAAGGAATCGGTGCAGTTAACGCCGAATATGTCCTCCCACTGTAGAGAATAAGCGCAAAAGACGAAAACACAGTGTGTCAAAATTACAATTTCATTTCTTATTTTATATAATTCAACTATATATTAACATCAATGCTAGTATAATATTTATGAAAGTGTGAAATCAAAATGAAACATTGAGCAATGTGGCGTCTTGGTCCTACATTGTACAAATACACTGCAGGCAGAATGTGGGGAGAATATCAAGAAATGGACTTTATTTCTCTGAAGCGACTTGTTCATGTGTCACAGGGGTAACAAATGTAAAAGTAATTAACATTGGATGCTGAACCTTTCTTATTAATAAAACAGGACATACATCACTTTATTTATCATTGTCACTGTATATTTTATAGAACCACAATCTCTAATGTAGTTCTCTGAGAAGAGCTGTTCAAAAAATGCGAAACTGTAATATGGGTTCTTAAATATTTGAGTGATTTTCTGTTATTCATACCTTGCATCTTGCTTTATATAATGTAGGGGTCTCGCCTTGTGGTTCATTTTGCATTGAATGTAATTTGTTAAGTTGCCTGGCGCCGCCTGGGACTAAACCGTGTAGCGGTGGAAAGGTAGAAAAAGCACATTTTTCAGAAGTTAAAGCATTGGACTGCGGTGCGTTACAGTTGGTATTTTGTATACTGTCCATCTGGGTTTAGAGCATGATGGAGGACTCACACCTGCTGCTGAGCGAGGTTGTTGAGCCCCCCCCCCCGCGGGACTCCTTGTGCAGGAGAGGGGAGGAGATGCGGTGTGGATGGAAGAGGTTGGGTTTGACAAGTTTTTATAGCGATACTGTGATTGACAGATTATATATCACCAAACTTTACTGTCCTCCAATTCGTGGGCATTTCACTGAGAAAGTATGCCAGCGTGTTTGTGAGTGCAGAGCGAGAAAACTGGTCAGCATCTTCATGTATGCTCTGCATTGACATTATCACGTGCTGCGTGTGGCGTTACAACTGCTGACTGCTCTCTGCAGCGCCAAGCCTTGTCTGAGACTGAATTTAAAACTTTCAAAACAGTCGGTAGCCTTTTTGGAGTTTAATGAACTCGATTATGCAAAAACCTCACTTAGGGTGAGAAGAATCATTTCGCCAAGTTTCAAGTCTGTGGCTGTGCTTGAAGAAGAAACAATGAGATAAAATTTCACAGATATAGAGATCAATTCACAGCTATCTTTTAAACAATGACACTAATACACCATATCAGCATCTGCTGTATAATCTGTGGTCTTCAATGACGTATCAGCGACAAATGGAGTCCGAACTGTGAGTTTGGCACTTGGGTCAACAGCAGCATTTTTAGTAATGTAGCTACGGACTGTGTCTTACAGCTGGTCGATTCAGGACTAACAACTATCAACATGATATCAGTTCACACTTAAAATGTACAGCGGCTCCTAGCGGTACAAAGAGTCACGTTGTGAAGTTTTGACAATACACACATTTCCCCGATTATTTTTCATTGCATTGTCTTTGCTTATTTCTGCAGACTGAATGCATTCTGTCATTATAGAACCATTAAAATATGTTAAAACAGCAGTAATATGAGAATGTCTTCATTACCGCAGTGTTTATATTGGCTGGTTATTGTGAGTGAACATTACATGTGTTTATGAGATGAATCAGTAGACAAATGACACCGAACAGGATCTTGTGGAGAAAATGCATTGTTTTCAGTTACTTTAGTTCATGTACATTTTAATGTAGCTCAGAATTTGAGTAAAAATTAAAATTAGTAAAATATTTTTACAAATTATTTTGCATTTTGTCCCCATGTCTTCTCCGTGGGTTTCCTCCCAGCGCTCCAGTTTCCTCCACATGTCCAAAGACAAGTGTTTCAGGCTTAATTGGTCACCGTAAATGTTGTGTGTGGCCATCCTTTTTCCTTCAAAAACAGGCAGAGGCGGAGCCTGTGGGGGATATAGTGGCGGTGGTGGGGAAGTTTTCACTGTCAGTTCAGTTCTGTGGCCCACAATAAAGGGAAGACGTGTCCCAAATTAACCCGCTGCGTCCGCGTCTTTGTGTGATATAGTCAGAACAACTAACCCTGTTCGACATGCAAATCGAAATTACATACACCGGGATCCCAAGATGCTTTTTTTACATTATTTTTAAAGGGAAAAAATAGTGATGGGTTCCCAGGAAAACAAAAACTCCCAACCAGGGTAAGGGAAAGGAGAACAAGAAACCTCAGGGGGTCCAAATGCCAGCAGTGTATAAATCTGGCAGGCAGGTAGACTGTTCTTCTAAATTATTCACCTCCACGTTTTTTTTTTTCTGTTTCTTTAGTGAGCATTACGCTTTAAGCACAAAGTTCCTGTAACACTAAATTACAGGATTTGCAAACACTATAAGACTGAAAACCGTTTCAACTTTTTCCAGAGTCCGTAGTCATCCATACTGTGGATTTTTTTAGGGACTGGATTCTGGCCCCAGTAATTTACATTAAAGTTGATGTTTAGTCTGTGTTATCAGATATGTCAACATCTTTTGTTAGAATCAACATGACCAGACATACAGAGTGATTTAAATCCCGATATTACTTAGGAGCTTTGAATATTCTCTCAGGGGGTTGCATGTGTCTATTTATATTATAATTTAAAACGTGCTGAACACCATGTTACATTTTCATGCAGATTTTTAACAATACATTTAAAAAAGAACCCTTTTGTTTAAAAAAGCTGAAGTTCTGTGAAATTTGTTTTTGAGTTATGTACTTTGTAGTGCTGAAAAAGCTCCTTATAACTGGACAGCGGTGCTTGTTCCTAACACGGAGGTGGAGCCTGGGTGGTCCAGATGGTCCACCATCACAACGCAAGCCTTTTTTGGGTCTTATATCTGTTTGTACAGCTTGTTTTTAAGTTCAGTCAAGTGAATTCTCCACCGTTCATTGTCGCCTCACAGATTTTAGTTTTTCCACAGGTGTTTTACGAAAAAAAAACTGCCTGTTTTGCACAATTAAGCAAAAATCAGTCGTTGCATAATTTTTTAAATCCACAACTCATAACTGTTTTACGTATTGTTATAATTCAAAAAAACGTAAGACACTAAAAATAATTTAGGCGTCAGTTTAGAAAAATTAAATTTATAAGGACTTCTCCACACAGCTGAGTTGAGTCAAACCAAAATGGTAAAATGTGAAATTTTAAAAAGCTCGCAGTTGCTGGAGCTACACAGTGTGTTCGGAACACAACAAAGGTGTGACGTGATGAGAGCGAGAAATACGGAAACCATTTTTTGTGTTGATTTGGTAAGGATTTGTTTCCCAAACCCACTTTTAAAAACGCCCGATGCAGAGAAATTTCACTGCCCAGTGACACATCCTTGAAAATGTATGGGTGCCTACCTTGGCAAATCTTAAGACCTTTGCTGCACAGAACTCTGGGGTGGTTTGACTAAACAAGCCAAACTGAGCAGGATCTTCTCCTTTACATGTCTCCCTTGCAGGTCTGTGGCAGGTGCTCTGCAACCATGGCAAGCAATGTGATCATACTGTTTGTGTACATTCTCACCTTCCTGATCGGTCTGCCCACCAACGTCCTGTCACTGTGCGCTTTCGCCATCAAAGTGCACACCAAGCCTATGCCCACTGACATCCTACTGCTCAACCTCACTGTGTCAGACCTCCTCTTCCTGATCGTCCTGCCGCTGAAGATGCACGAGGCGGCTTCAGGCATGGAGTGGCTGCTCCCCTACTTTTTGTGTCCCATCACGGCCTTCTTCTTCTTTTCCACCATCTACACCAGCTCCCTTTTGCTCATGGCTGTCAGTGTGGATCGCTACCTGGGCGTGGCTTTCCCTATCCGCTACAGGCTTCTGCAGAAGCCCCTGTATGCTGGGATAGCCAGTGTGGCCATCTGGGTGGTCAGCTCTGCCCACTGCAGCATGGTCTTCATCACAGAGCACTTCTTCACGAATAATGACAGCTTGAAAACTACAACCTGCTATGAGAATTTTACCCAAGAGCAACTAAACTTCATCCTCCCTGTACGGCTCGAGTTCTTTTTTATCATGTTCTTAGTCCCTCTGTTGACCTGCATTTACTGCTACCTGAGCTGCATTCGCATCCTCTACTCTCAGCCCAGGATCAGCCAGAAGAAGAAGAAGAAGGCCATAGGCATGGCCCTGGGCACCCTGCTGGTGTTTGTCATCTGCTTTCTTCCATACAACTTCTCCCACCTCATTGGTTTCCTGCAAAACCGCAGCCCAGACTGGAGGTACTACACTCTGCTGCTCAGCACCTTCAACACCTGCCTGGACCCCATCATCTTCTACTTCTCCTCTTCCACCTTCCAGAACAGGGTTAAAAATTTGGTTTTCAGGGTTCTTGCATTGTACAACTGAATTTTCCAGACCAAAGAACAATCACATTAGATGCCTGAATGGTCAAAATGATGAAATACTCAACAGTCCTCTGAAGTGATGCTTGTGGGAAATGCATAACACCCATTCGTTCACACAGTTTCATCCTCTAAACCAAAGTGTTTTCTCAAAGTTTTGCTTGTTTGCTATAATTTAGAAGGATTCATATTCATAGTAGCTGCTAGATGAATGCAGTACTGAACATTGCTGCGGAAGTGCGAGACCCATTTCTTAAGAAAAAGTCTCTCCCATGGATACATTTTAAAGCAAATGAAAGAAACCCTTATCTCGCAACTCAAAGTCAGTATTGAGCTCATCGAATATAGTGAAAACAAAAAAAAAATTGATATTATCCTTTTTTTTGCACTTAGCTCATGCGTTTCTCCCAAGTGACGTGCAATGAACAGCTATTTCATTTTCAACTTGCACCTCTAAACACACATACACTATGGTCAACTGTAAATCACAGGCCCACCTTAAACACTGTTAGTCCATGGGAGGAAACAAACTGAGCAAGGACTGAATACACATGCACACACAGCGACGGGGCACCAGTGTTAACTGCTGCTATATTTTGCTGCCACCGTACTGTCCAAAACTCCTTACTTTTCCACTTTTCACAGCTGCAGCACTTTACAGTTACACATCTACTTCTCTGAAATATATTCATTGGTCTACACACAATGTAAAAAGTTCATGCATATGAAGCTAAAACTGCCAGTTTGCTGTTTGAACTGTATAACTGACACGAGAACTCGCGGCGCTGAGTATATGTAGAACATAATAAAATTGTCTCCGCAGCAGAAACACAGGTGATGGTGCTTTGGTTGCTTTGCATAGCCAGTTCATCTGCAAGTACAAATATTCTTCAACACCTATGGAGGGAAGTAGGGTGCCCCATACACAATACATTAGTTGTATGACAATCTTATATGAAGCGGTTTGGATGACATCTGCAAAAAAACCCTACCAGTCCACAGTCTTTCATGAAGTACTGAATTCTGTGACTTACTGCAGCAGCGGAACTGCACAGTAATGCATACAAATTATGTTAAATGCTTTTATAAGATGTTAATGGTAACTGTAGTAACTGATGTCAACGTGTCGTATTTCCCTGTTTAGGCCAAACCGTTGAATAAGCGTTAGCTGCAGAAATGTAGACGTTTGAGCCAGACTTCTTAGTTATACAGACAGACCACAGAGGGCCGATAATGTGCCGATACTGAGGTTTTAAATGGAAGGGATGAGAAGCCACTGGCACCAGGGTTTATTTTTCTCCTGATTCTTTGGCCTCAGAGTTCTTTGTTGCCAGTAGGCTGACTCCACAGTATTCAGTTTGCCAGCATCCCATTCTGTTTTGCGCTTTCACTCACTTGTCACCGTTCTGCAAACTTTGGGCACTTTCTTGTTCCGTGCTCTGTCGCCATGCTGAGAAAAGCTCAACTGAGCTGAATGGGACTGAATTTCCTCTTATACAAACACAGCCTGAACATCAAGCGCAATAATGGATAAGTTTAAGCTCATAATACTACTAATACTGTACTAATGTAATGTTTGTTAACACGATAGCAAACTTTATGAACAATTTGTTTCAACATGAATATAAAATCATCTTTTTACAGATGTTTTCATGGACACTGTATTCATATTTGTACTTCTTTTCATAAAACAGTGATGCGAATAAAGTGCAAAAAAAAGCTGGACCCTTTTTTTTCCTTTTTTTTTTAACACATGTAGTATATTCCGGCAAAACAAATTTAAGAGAATCACAATCCAGATTCCTTGTATTACAGCTTTATCAAAAGTTCACCATAATAGCAGTTACTACTGCATCTACAGCAACTGTAAAGCTCCAGTAAAGTGCTGCAAATGTCTAACATTATATAAATGCTATATGAACGGTCATAAGTAAAACAATATATATCCAGATATATAGATCTGTCTTATTTTTGCAAAAATTTTAGGGAAAACATGTGATCGTTCCATGCATTGTCTGTAACTGCTGTGCCCTGGTTTGGGGTGCGGAGACCCAGAGTTTATCGTGGAATTACTGGGCGTCGGGCTAGAAAACAGCCACACAAATCTGCTCACACATTCAGACTAAGGGCAATTGAGCCTGAACCACTCAACTTTGGACTGTGGGAGGAAACCCACACAAACACAGGGGGAGCATGCAAACTCCGTAAAGAGAGGAGCTGATTTTGAACCCACACCCAGGTGCTAAGGGGCAGCAGTGCTACTCGTACCGCCATGCCGCCCTCATGGACAGTACTGTGCAAAAGTATTAGGCATGCAGCTTCAGTGTCTGTTGAGAAGTACAGGTAGATTCTTATCTACCATCAGGGAGGTTTCTGGTTGGTCCCAAATTCATTGTGCAGCCTGAGAATGACCTCAAACACCCAATCTCAGTCATACACAACTATCTTCAGCCAAAAGAAGGAATCCTACAACAGATGGTCTGGTCCCCACAGAGCCCTGATCTCAACATGATCCAGTCAGTCTGGGAGGACATGCAGAGACAGTCAAAGTCTGCAGAAGAACTGTTGCCAGTTCCTCAAAATGTTTGGAAGAACCTATCCACCTCTACCTGCATGCAAGTCTGCATAAGAGAATTGATGGTACAGTACAAAGGCAAAGGGTGGTCCCACCAAATATTGATCTGACTGAGGTTTTTTTTGTCTGCTGCACTTTTTAGAAGGTTTATTGATTAATAAGTATTCATGGCATTATTTCTGGAACCATCCTCGCTTTATAGCATTTTTTCCCACAGGTGCCTCAGATTTTTGCACAGTACTGTACATACTATATATTATATATAAAATGCAATGATTAATGACGTAAAACATCATTGCAGTAGAGCACGTGAGCAGACTGTTGAGGTGAACATGAGCCCAAGGTCTCAACTGGGAAGAACATCGCAAATTTTGCTGACTGCTGATTGTTAGCGTCATGACTTTATTTCCTAGTTCTGTTTTTTTTTGTTCCCTTAATCCAGTATTATTTAGGTGAAAAAGCTATTTTATGCGAACCTTTCGTTTTCTGTAAGCAGGGATTGTGTAAGGAAACTTGTGAGAAATCCATCCCCCGACAGCACGATGCCTACACACCTACTGTCCAGACCAGAAACATCCCAGTGTGCCGTGGGGGAGATCCCCTGCAAAGATGGTCATGAGCACGGAAACCCAGCCCAGGATGTAGGACCAGGAGAAGCGTTAGCCTCCAAAGTGTTCTCCCAGGAAGTTCACTGCGATTCCTGTGTAAATGGCCATTGCAAGCAACACAAAGAAGCCTGAAGAAGGAAGAGGTCTGGTGAACGTGTGCTTCCACACATCGAAGAGCAGTGATGAAACAACACTCACATAGTACCTGTGCGTGTTTCATAATACCAGGCATAATCTGTACCCACTGGAGATAAAGAACATGATGCCAGCAACAATGGAACAGTTGAACCTCTCAAAGGGGGAGAAGTGTGCGCATGAGAGAATGTGAGCAATGATTCCTCCAAAGCAGAACATGGCAGACATAATCATGAAGGTGTGGGTGGTATTCCAGCGAGCTTGGGGGAAACAGAGAAGCAGAGAAAAGCCAGATTCAGCATTATTTCTTCCTTTAATATTGCGGGTTTGGAGATATTCAATATGAGCTGCATTTCATGTGTCCTACTTAGTGAACATGTGAACTGTGATGTTTCCTTGTTTCAAATGAAATGTTTTTCTAAAGAATCACTTCATGGAATGGATGATAACATCAGAACAAGCTTGCAGAAGCCAAAAGCTGACCACACCATTTTTATGTGAACCCTAGTAGAAAACATTTCCGGTCCAAATGAGGTACTTTTCACAGTTGTGTGAAAAGACCAAAACCATGGACACACTTTGTTTTTACCATTCGTTGGGTTTAACAATGTTAAAATTAAAATTCAACCAAGTGTCTAAAACTCTTACGTGTGGGAAATTCTGCATGCGCCTCTGCTCCATGTGGTCTTTACACACGTGTGGAGATGTACGTATTCATCACAGACAAACGTTGACAGCATCTGGAGTCTCCAAACCCAACCCAGCGTGTGAATTTGAATAATGTTCAAAGGCTTCCTGAGCAGCTGAGGTTGCACTTATGCTTTGCATTTCATCTACAAGAAACATGTGCGGTCTCTATTTCTTGTGGTGATGATCATGACAATAGTGAGAGTAATAAAGACACTGATGGTATCAATAATACTACAGGAAACGCAATCTTACAACAACACAAATCACTCACCAAAGCTGCCGGTCTGCCTGAAGCACGCAGCACCTCCAGAGACCCTGGTGGGCAAAGGTCCCTGAGAGATGGTACTGCATCCAGTAGTCGGTGGCAGTAGACACCACCGGCAAGATGTTTCCCACGACGGCACAGGAAAGGCCTCCTCCCGTGAAGCTGTACATTGCAGAAGGTGCTGAGATGGCTGCGGAGAGCACAGGGCTACAGTTGGCACCAGTGGCTTAAGGCTCAATGGCAGTAAACATGTAAAGTTATACAGTAAAGTCTGTGGGTCATACATAGAGTTTTTTTTTTTTTTTTTTTTTTTTAATATGCACTCATCTGCAGGGATGTCTGCTATGGTTTCATCCACCAAATACCGAACTCCGGAAACATGTAAATGACATTTCAGTTACGCCACTGTCCCCATCAGGAGTCACAGCAGCGGTGGTTTCAATGGTGGTTTCAAAGACGCCGAAAGCAGAAAACGTGCATTTCAGGAAAAACACACGACAGACACACTTTGCTATGTTTGCCATTAAAATCACAATAATGCCAACATGGTACAGTGTAGTACAGCTTATCCTCATCCTTAACTGACTAGTGGGGGGGGGGGGGGTCCAATATAGTTGAATGGCCATTAGATGCAAATTCCCATAAATTGGGATGTGTATGAAGCTAAAGGGCTATTAAATAGCAAATAATATGTTTTGAATTGTATTTTGGACATATAAATTGGAAAATTACACAGAAGTACCGAAGAAGTAACATCTCAAGTGGAAAAAAATCACAGGGAAGTGCTGGCGTAAAATGAGGCGTATAATTTTCTCGGTTACGCCCAAAATCCATTAAATCCATTAACCCGGGGTTTCATTAAACCAATAACGTACTGTAGCGATGCTATTTGTAACCACGACCAATACAAACATGACAGAAGAAATTGTGTTTGTTCAGCACGTATTTTGTGTTGCATTTTATACTGGATTCTACAGCTGTGTATCATTTCAAAACAAATCACTTATTCTCTGTATAAAAAAAATCCACACCAGCACCTTCCATCCTACAAATAATATTTGCTGTATATTTTGACTTATTTTTTTGTTTCTTTCCATTCACAATATATACTTTTGCTTTTTACTCCAGGGTGTAAAAATTAATACTTCACATTATTTTATGTATACGAGTGAAGAATTATGCATGTATTTCTTAATCTTGTTAGGAAATTGTGAGTTAAGAGTCACAAGAAGAATAATTCTTACCTCAGTTCTTCAGACTGAAACTGTCTGATCTATGAGCCTGTGCCTAGGTAGCTGGGCAGAAAGAGACGGAGAAGCTGTACCTGGACTGAATTCCAAAGAGATATCTCCTCCAGTTTTTTGTTGATGGACGGAGAATTTGGTAACAATTGCCCCCCCAAAACAAATGCACTTGAACCAGGCCAGCCAGAGCAGGGGACACGTGGCTCACACGAAACCTCTGTGGTTAAAGGTATACAGACTGGGTTGGGGGCTGGATGGATATGTGGAGGTGACCAGTTTACCGCTGAACGCGTCTCTCTTTGTATTTGCTGCTTCTGGGACTGTGGGCTTGTTGAGGCTTTGCAGCACCAGAGTGCTCAGTGTAGCCTGCTGAAACACACACCTTCAGCTGCCAACCAGGAAACAAACACACACACACACACAAACTTCAATTATAACTATAGTCAAAAATAAACATAGTTAGGAAGCTTCAGTGGCTTCATCCTTTCTAGATTATCACTGGTCAAATTTCTCTTCTGTTCTCACACAGTCACTGGTGGAAAATTAAAAGTAATAAAAATGCTTTGTAAAAGAGCCCAGTGCAGAACAATGTATTTCACCACGTACAATATATGCACAATAAGTACAACAACAAAAAGACATATACAAATAATAAAAGTATGTAATAGGGCTAATAATAAAAAACTAAAAAAAGCTCTAACACTTGGCAAACATTTCATACAACAGTGTTACTATGCAGTACAGTTTTATTTTTGCATTTTATAAACTCATTTTACTTCTGTACGTCTACCTTTTGCTTTTCAAAAACAACACCAATTCAATAGAATGAAGCAGAATCACAAATTCTACTTAAAAAAAAAAAAAAGTGAACTCATTACAGCAACAACCAAAAATCCCTCCCCAGCAGAAGCCCAAACATTTATCTTCACTGAACTTCTATATATAACCTGCCTGTACAACATACTATACAATATGCAATAATATATATTTGTAGACATAATAATAAGATTCATTCAACTACAGACAGTCCAGTTGTACTTTGGATGACCCTGTTATGTGAGAAGGGGGTGTTTTTAGTTTAGGACATTAATGCCGGGCCGAGTCGGTGCCAGCTTCTGATATGATCCAAAAATGCTGGTTTCCAGCGTGGAGCTTAAGAGTCGCTTCGGGAGCCTTTGTTTCAGTTACAGCCCTCTAGACGTGAGAAAGCCACAGTCCGCTGACGTGCGGCCGCACAGGGTGTAAACGCGCTGCCCCCGTCACTCTCAGTCTCACCAGTTTGCATAAATGTTATCGTCAAAGAGGGCCGCCTGCCTCTGTGGTTCCTGGTGGACGTTCAAGCACAAAAGCCCCATGTTAGCACACAGTCGCACGCTTGTTCGAAAACATACCCCGCCATCAGAGCCCTGGAGCGACACCTTAGATAAGCACGGCGGCGACAGACTGTTGAGAAGAAAAGCTCTTGTGTTTATTGCCAAGGAATATGACACCACTGCACGACGAATGTGTAGTCTGTACTTAGACCTCATTTTGTGTGCAATAATCGAGGTAAAGTTTACCAGCGCCGAAGAATTTTCATAGTCTACTTCGTAGACTGCTGCGTCTGGCTGGGGAAACGCGCGGGGATGGTCTCCTTGCTTTGTCCCCATTTGTTCTCGAATTTGAATAAAGTCATCAATGGTCTTGTTTGGCGCGTTAGTTCTTTGTCTGACGAGGAAAGACAACAAAACACAGCAAACCGACCGACATCTGATCAGCGAACGTGGAGCTGCTACAGCTGGCTGGACGAAATGTAAATCACTCTCGCAAATGTCATGTAAATCAGCCTGGTTTAACATATTACAACAAATGGGGAAACGGTTTTCAGGAATGAAGACATTTAACTTTTTTTTTTTTTTTTTTTAGACGGATTTCACACTTACCTTTTGCAGCGGGTACAACATGCAACGACTCCAAGGCACAGCAGGAGCCCTCCAACAGAACCCAGCACAGCCATCCAGGGCACAACTGGACTCTCTAGGTGGACACATCTGATCAGTACAACTAAAATAAAAACTTTTACAGGGTAAAAGTTAATATTAATAATGTAATATTAACAACATATGTGCTGTGTTCTGATTCATCCAACCCTGTGAAACTTTTCCATTCTGACTTGCCTGTGACTGGCAACGGGTGCAATTTGGTCCCGTGTTTATTGGTGGCGCTGCAGTTAATCTCTTGGACTTTGTTCTCCAAAGAGCCAGAGAAAACAGACTTCAACATGTTCCCACTGAGCACAGATGATCTAGTCAGTGTTTTGTTCCTAAGGAGACCCAAGGAGGTCAAGCTGACAGAGGCCACAGGGTTGGAATCCACCACACACTCACACTTGAGCCAGCTGTTGTGCACAGTACAGCCGGATTCCTCCAGAATGACTGGGGCATCTGGATAAGGCACATGAATTGAGCACTGTGATTTTCATATGTCCCTTAAAGTTAAAAGATCACACGAGTATAGAGTATATAGCAAACTTACATTCGACGTTCACCATTGTGATTTCGGAGCTGGTTTCACCTAAATCGTTGCGGGCAGAACAGCTGTAGCGCCCATCGTCTCTGGCCACGTTTCCCAGGGAAAAAGTCTGTTTCTCCCCCTCTTGCTGAACCACGAGCCCCCCTTCCACCCTGTACCATCGGTACGAAGTTGCTGGAGGGTAGCTTTGGCTGTCACATGACAGGGTCACCGGCTGCCCCTCCAGGGGTTGGGCAGGATTCTGGCTCACGGAGACATTTGATGGCGGTGCTGGAGAAGAAAAATAGCACAGATGCAAATTACCCTAGGAAAAAAAAACATTTTCTGCATTTTACTTTTTCACAACAGATTGAAAATTACACCAGCTGGGTATGTATTTCCAGCCATCTGTTTCTGCTAGCCGTTTACACCGGGTGGGATCACCGCGGTTCAGAATGTGTGTCAAAAACAATAAATGCTAAACTGTAAAACTTCCCCAGTCCACCACAGGGCGACCATACGCAAGTCTTTGGACAGTGGGAGGAAACGGGAACGCTCGCAGGAAACCCACGCACACACGAGGAGGAGCACGCAAACTCCACACAGTCGGAGCCAGAACTCAGGCCCAACCAACCCAGGTGCTGCGAGGCTGCGGCGCATCTGTGGTAAACAGATGCGTTTTAAATTCTGAAACGTTTTGTTCGACTGAAACATACAATTTACAGGCCCCAATTTCCAAGAAGGTCAACCTCCCTCACATGGCGCCATTCAAACTATGTGGAATGGTTTGCGAACCACATTGGGACCTCAGGTCTATCATACAACCTTTTACGGGTTGAGGAACTTGCTGTAGGACACATTAAACAAAATACACTTGTTCTCTTTCCCTTTGTTTTGCATCACCTGCTCTTTCAGGCTTGTTGTTAACTCTTATTGACTTTCTACCATTGAAAGAAACTGCCAACACCGAACTGTGGTCTTAAAGCCAAATTCTTTTTTAATCCCTGAAACTTCCTGGCGAACGTATTATTTAAATCCTCAAATTTTTCAGCAACGCTTTCTTTTAGTTCGTAGCTTTCAGTAGAACTCAACCCCCCCGACGGACATTAGCTTGCAAGTTTGTGTTACTGTCTACAGTCTGAAGGGCCCCTCTGCTTTGAAGAAACTCTGTCCTATTGACAGTTTTCCTGAAAGTCCAAAGTACCAAGGCTTAAACTATTGGTGGATTTCCCCTTATTTCTGCTCGGTGGAATATCTTCTCCTCCATCGCTCACCACTTAAGTGCCTCAGATGTTTTTGCACATATTCACACAGTTCTGCTGACAGCACCTTGCACCGCCTGGCAACTCCAAGTGCGTTTCCAGCTGTCACTGTGTTTAAAAAACACCTTCGGTGACGGAGATGCTCGGCAGCAATAACATCCAGCAGATGTTATTGCAAACTATTGTGAAATGTAAAAACAAGAAAGCAGGAGAAATATTATCGGCGTTTACTTTTTAATCACTTTATATAATATGTATCTGCACTGCAACCCATACCCCTCACCATGTTTCTGAGCATACGTCGCAGTGTCGTATCCTGCAGGTATATCATGTTATGCCTTCTTTGCATCTTGCTTCAGCTGTCAGTAGTAAAGTTTCTGCTAAATATCTGAAGATAAACAGTTACCCATCATTACGGTAAGTGTGCTGTTGACTGTAAAAGTTTTGCCAGGAAGATATCAGTCATAAACTGCTGGAAAATTGACCAGCTATTTACTTTGACACATTATTGCTGCCATGTTCTTGTAATACTTTCTACGTGCCGAAAGAGGGCAACATAATGACTATACATCGCACTACAGCTACGTGTTGCACCAATACTTTGATACTTAAAGAAAACACATGTACAACAATCCCTCAGTATCCAAACTCTCTGTATCTGAATATTTGCTGTAACAGCTCTTGAAAATTAATTAATATCCACATATCGGGATCCAAAAAGAAACTTTAACAAATTTATATCCGCAGCTTATCAATGATTAAAAAAAAAAAAAAAAATCAAAACGCAAGTAAAAATGGAAATTAATTTTTTAAATCTACAAATAAACACATCACAGTACTGTACAGCATAATAAAATACTGCATGTATCGTAAAAAACTGTTGCGTGCCGTTACAAATTTACAGTATCCAAAGCCAGGCGTGTGCGCTCGTACGGGTGTTATCAGCTGTTTCCACCCGTTTTGCTTTATCCGAACATGCAGCATTACCGCATTTATTGTTAATTTCATTTTCTTTAAAGGCAGCGTGTTGTGTCAAAACAAAGGTGCCAATGCGGTCGGTTACTCAGTCACTTTAGTCGGATTATTCAGCAACTCATAAAATTTACCACTCTCACCACAAACCACGCACACGTGCTCTCTCACCTCCTGTGTGTAATGCAGTGACACTGTGGAGGGGGTGGGCAACAATGTGGGAAATGTCCCGTACTGTACATACTGCACAACGTGTTACAAACCAGCAAATTAATAACAGTTAAAAAAAAGTTTTTTCTAACCAGGTAACTGGTGTTTAAAGTGCTTTATCATGCTGAAATCATGGGTGTTTATTTATTTCCCCCCCCCATTTAAAATAATGGGAAATAGGCACTCGGCATCCAAAAAATTTGGTATCTGATGCATTTTCATGGACGGATTAGATTCAGATATTAAAAGATAACTGTATTGGTAAAGACAGCATTCAAGTTTAATAAGTCTATTTTAGGCCTTATTTCCAAGGTGCCATGTTTGGCCCAACATACTACTGACTTCTGTAATTTTTTATTAAATCTTCTGTATTTGTCCTTACACACCACAAGCCAACACTGCTATTGTCGAAAACATCACATTATTTTTAAAACTTCCTCTAGATGGTACACCTGTTTTCAGAAAGGCACTTATGGTCAAATGGGGGGAGAACAAAAACTCGAATCGCAGCAGCAAAAGCTCCTCTACTGTTCTGAATGCACAGTAAACTTTAGAACAGTTTTCTTGTTACCTTTCAAAAAGATCTTGAGGATGTGCTTATCCTTGCCATGGATGTTTCTTACAGAACAGGATACCGACACCTTGTCTGAGGTACCAGTCGCAGCCCACCGGAAGCTTGTTGTGTGGTTATTGTGATTGACAGTATCTTGGAGCAAGCCTGACTTTTGGACATCATTACCCAGCATCCACTCGACAGAGGCCAGAGGTCTGGCTCTGACCAGGCACTCACAGCTCAGCGAACCTTGATGATAGGAGCAGTGGGACCCAGGTAATACGGAAGGTTTGTCTAGACAGAAAAATTCAAACATTTTTGACGTCAATGTATACGCAGAGGTGAACACCAGTGAAACTCACACAGGATTCTGGGGAATTTCATAGCATGAACTACAAAAAGGTTGGTAAAGTAGTGATCACATTCTAGCAATCAGCTAGTCCATATTCCAACCATCTTGCTTAACCAAGATGCTCAGGAGCCTAAAACGTAATTTATATTTAACTGTGCTAAAGCCAAGCAACCACGTCTACAGAACCCCACCCCAGGTCACTTACATTGTGTGAAAACCTCAAATTTAGAGGAGGAGTTTCTGCTGCCAAGGCTATTTATTGCCATGCACTGGAACTGTTTGTCAGCTTGGTCCAGATTTATGATGTCAATGTTCTGGTTAGTCTCACGGAGCAACTTGACCCTGCCGTCATTGATCTGGTACCAGCGAAAGGCAGTCACGGGGGGGTTAGCATTGCTTTTGCAGGACAACAACACATTCCTGCCCTGCAGTACCGTGTGTTGCGATCCTGTGACTTCCACAGACACGGGAGCATCTGTGGAAATGAAGAAATGGCAGTATGGGAGGTGGTCCTTGTCCTCGAAAACATGCAGTCAGCATATGAATGATGCCTTTGTTTCCGTATCCGTTTCCTCTCTTAGGCTGAATCTGGATTAACACGCACGCCCGCTCACATTGTCCTTCCTAATTTCTGTACTCTCCTCAAGTTCCTTGTTAGCCACATACTTCTGCGATCCCCGACGCTCTCTGGTATCTCGTAAAAACCCGAATCGCACGGTTACTACTGTGGCTCTATTCTCGCGTGACAATCTTAATCGTAGGAGATGTAATTTCTCGTATTGCTTTGGTGCAGCAGATGAGGGTTATGAGTTTTATATGACTCATTGGCGTCTTCACTTTACTTTCTCTTCCCATTTCTTACAAAGTGCATCACACTCACAGTTTCCACTGTAACACTTTTGAATGCAACACCCCCTTTTTTTTTTAGAAAACCCAGCACAGCTGCTGGTGTACCAGTTTCAAACAATAAGAAGTCAGGCACTGGTTTGTGCATTATAACTACTGCTAACCTGCTTCTCGCACCCTCCCACTTCCACAGTTACCCTTGCACACTGAACTAGGCATCCGAGCTTTCACTGTTCTCACTTTCGATCACAGCAACCACATCCCTGAGTTCGAAACTTCGACGGTCTTAGGAAACTTATTGATTTCTCTGTTTTTTATGGATTCACCGGGATTCACACTGGATTTTTACTTCATCATTATGCATTCTCGGGACAAGGGGCATCAGACCCTGGAGCATCTGTGGGGGTGAAGAAATGGCAGGATGGGAGGATGTCCTCGTAAGCCTTGTTAACCTGAAACACCTCTTCGCTTCATTTAAATGCCATGTTTAACACGTGCTGCTTTCCGCTATATTTTCAACTAGAGCCTTCAATCATAGTGCAGAATGTGTGTATAATTCACAAGGTTTTTGTTGTATTTTTTTTTTTATGTAACTGAAACTGTATTCCCAAGGTGATGCAAACAATACTGCGAGCTGATGCTGCGATAACCTTCCGAAAGTTATAAGACCAACACCTCACGCTTTCAGTCACAGGAAATTTGAAAGCAAGACCAAAAGTTTTGGTCAAACAGCTATGGGGAAATACAGCTTGACTCCCTTCAAAAGGGTCCATATCTATTCAAACAGTGTGATGACTGTTTCAACGAAACACGGGGCCTCCTGCCATTTGCCCCAGATGGGCATATAAGCAACCCAAACCTAAAAATAATAAGCGAAACAGGCCTTGTAAAGCCGAGGACTATTTCTAAAGACACGTCCGTTTCGCGACAATGAAGCATCGTGTCAGAGGCTGCCTGCACGCACGGTGAGGTCCGGGCAATGATGCCGGTGTGCTGGGATGAAAAAAGCAGTTGGTTTCTGTCTCAGCTGGAAATCACCACGTCGCTGGATGAGATAGTGCTGCACTACGTTACTTCTGCATCCCCTTGGACCGGACTCGCGCTAAAGGAATGGTGTACCTCACTATTCTGTGACCCTCACGACCCTTTACCACGGTTAACGGCAGGCTGAACTATCGCGATACCGCCGGAGGAGTGAGGAAACGGGCAAAAGGTGCGAGTTGGAAGCATAAACATGGTTCTTATTATTTTCTTTTTTATGATTAAAAAAAAAAAAAAAAAAAAAAAAAAAATCACTGACAAAGACAGCAGGGATGACTATTGTTCGATAAGTCATATCGCTAGTTGGATTCTGGTTGCCGGTTTGGTTAAATGGGCTTCGCCGCTGATTTAAATTCTGCTGTTGCCACTATAAATCAATAAGGGATTTAAATGAAATGTTATTCAGCACAAATAATCGCTTAAAAATATGACTGTAGGTGTAATAGAGCTACATACTGGTCGACAATATTAGGCCACTTGAAATGAAGTGGAAGTCAGGAGTTCTCCAGGACTATTTATTGACTGAACATAAGACCCGAGATGTTTTTCTCCTGCTGGGGGGCTATAAATAATCAGAATGATTTTCTCTGTCGTCACTGAACCCATTTAAGATCTTTCCTGGAGTATTAATGGTGTCAGGACAGATGGAAAAACCTCCTGGCCTGGTCATCTACAACGTCTTTAAAGAGTCCAGCGGTTCCGCCATCGCCAGTCATCCAGGACACAAAAGTAACTAAAGTAACAAAAACTTTGAACAAACTATTCTGATTGCTTTTGACTGATTTAGCGTTGAGTACTTTTTGTATTCAGACTAATATACAATGTCCAGTCTAGTGCTGGAGACAGTTTGCGTTCACTTACAGGCCACGTTGAGCACAACCGTCTTAGTTGCCTTCTTGTTCTGTAGGTGTGTGACAGTACATTCCACCTTCTTCCCGTGATCTTCAGCACGTGCCATCCAGGAGATGTGTGCTGTGACGCGCCATTGCCCCCCCCCTTCCTCGGTGTGTTTCACCTCGACTTTGCCCTGCTGGTCTCCAAAAGAGAGGAATGGAGGAGAAGGAGGGCAGGTGTGGACAGCTGTGCAGGACACTTTAATAGTCCTGCCCTCTCTCTGCTCTCCAGCCACTGACATCTCAGGTGGGGTCACTGTAACTGGAAAACAGAGACAGTTGTTTGACACGCACATGTTACCTGCACGTACAGGTCTGGTACTGTATGTAGTGAAGTACATCTGCTTCAGTATTTACGAATGACATGTGCTGTTCACCTCTAAAGGGTGAACCTAAAGTTTTTACGAGGACTTCAGTGACTGCTCTGCTAAACCTTGTGGAGCTCAGCTACACGTCCTCAAACTGAAACTGACATAAAGTTCAGTCAAAATGTTCATACTTATCGACTGTTTGTACCTTGGACCTCCAGTGTCACTGTGATGTCATAGAACTTGAAGGAGGTTTCGTCCGGGTCAATCCACACATACAGCTTCTCCCAGTTCTGTGTCGCATGAACATCTTCAATCTTCAGACTGCAGTTCTTCTCTGCCACATTCCCAACTAGTTCCGTCTTACCCCTGAATTTCTCTATAACTTTACCCGGGTTGTTTCTGCTGTACACCAGTGGATAACCTCTGTTCACATACTGGTACCACACAGCGTCACGGGGCCGGTGATCTGCTGGGCAGCTGAAGCGACAGGGGATGACGACACAGGACCCTGTCAAGGCAGTGATCTGGTGCGGCATGTTGACGCTCCACTGGGCGTTTGCCAGAATCGCCATGCTTACTACTAGAATAAAAGAAGCCACAGACAGAGGTATATATTACATATTATTATATAAAAAAATACATTTTCCTCATAGGTAATGGAATTCCTTCTTCAAACATTTTGTTTTCTTGTTTAAAAAAGCTCTAGTGAAAAACAAAAGACACAATTTTTCTTTATTTACAAAATGAAAACCCGCTTTCCCTTATATGAGAATCTTTCTCAGTTTTCACAGTCTTCCCATTAGGTGCACCTGACTATAATGTAGCCGAATCCTTTTCTCCAGGGCAACTTCTAACAGCAGGTGAGTCCATGGAGCTACTTCCACCCCACCAGTTCAGAATAAATATCCAGGGGACTCGAACTGAGAGTGACATCTCCAACCCAGACCCTAAAACTGCTGCAACTAATCTGAATTTAAAATTCATTTTAAAAATCCCACCTGTATCTCATCCCTTCGTCCAAAGCACCTTACAGTCAGGTGCTCCCTGACAGCGTGGAATTCCCACTCGGGGTGGGGGGGGGGGGGCTGACGTCATAACAGACAAACCGACGTCGCTAAATGTCATAAAAGTGGCAGTTTGACTACAAAGAGAACAATACGGCGCTTCCCTGGGAATCGGAAACAGCGACGGAACAAACTGAACCAATAAAACCATTTTTGTTAAACCGAAACCTTGACAGTTATTTACCGCTTTAAACGCGACTTTTCTTACGGGAACCACGACACCCGCAGGGGGGTGACACCTGAGAAAAACTCCCTTTACGGTCAATGTCGCATCAGTGGGGGACATGTTCGCGACTCGCCGGTAAATACTGCAGACCTTTATTCAGGTGAAACCAGTCAGATGAGTAACTTCACCGTGATTTACCCCCAGATCACCTCCACAGTCGGGCGTTTACCTCCAAAGCAGTGAGGAAACGCGGGTCGTCCGAACAGCCCCATGAGGTCAACGCCTGCGCGAGAAACACGGGCATTAGAATGGAAGGTTAAAAAAAAAAACAATAAATAAACAACTAGTGGTGTTAATGTAAATATAACCCGAGTGTGAACTTCGCATGAGGGGATAGGAGTCGGGCGCCGGAGAAAACGTCGTCGCTGCTGGAGATGAAAACCCGTTTTTCTGCTCGAGTTTGGTTTCTTGCGCTGTTTTTTTGGCGGGACGGAAGTCGGTCTGAAAGCCCACCCTGAGCTGCCTCGCGCCGGGGCTCTTCTGGACCGGAGACCCTCCGTATGTCGCTGAGCGTCAGATAATGTTCTTTCCTTCTGTCAAACTCTACTCATCTCGATCCTGGGAATGTGATTTTAATTTGAAAAAAAAATGTTCTTTTACTTATATAGTACATTTAAACAACTGTGTGGAGGTTCGAAGATAACCGAGGTGGAACCGAAAAGCTTTAAAAACTTTTTGGGTGCAGAAAAAAGCGCAATAAATCAGGGGAGCCGGGAGAAGATGGACACCGTACAGCGGCAAAGAGCAGCACGACGGTCAAAACACGCAGAAGGGTCTCGCGGGAGAAGAACAGACACCCACCCCTCATCTAACGTGGGAGATTCGTGTTGTGGGGAAAAAGGATGAATTTGATTTCTTACGGAAACAAAAGGTTCACGGCTTAAAATGTAAACATTATAACGCGTTTTCTCGCACGTTTCCACGACTCCTCGTGCCGCGTTGCGTGGTTCGCCCCTCCGAGCGCGAGCGCGAGCGCTCCTGCGTGGCGGTCCCGCGTCTTTGCCCACATCACGGGGAGGGTGTTTATGGAGTGAAATGACTGCAAAAATCGGTGAAGTTCCACCGCGCTGCACGTGTAAGCTTGTATGGAGAAAGGAGTAAATATTAACAGGCTGAAACGCTGGTTTCCCACCACAGAGACCCACGAGGGTCGAGGGATGAGTGTAGTCACACACACACACACACACACACACACAAAAAACATAAATAAACCACCTTAGACACAACCATCTTTGGACATTTCTGCCAAAGCCTTCTTCAATGTCCTACCTGCTGATGCTCATAGTTTGCACTTCATTTAAAGCCTCTACTTGTTAGATTTTTGGGAAAAAAAAAAAAAAATGGAAATGACCTTCTGTGAGCATTTAGAGCACTGAGGGACCTATACAACAGAGAATATGACTTTTCACTTTCTAAAATGTATTTTATAAGTGCAAAAACAGAAAAAAAATGACGGAATAAATATTTTACCTACACCGATGTAACCGTCTTCAACCTTGGGAAAATGTGGCAGCTGAAATGTCAGCAAGGAACAAGGTCAGTGATTTGGGTCCAGCTGAACTGACGTGCCTCTTTTTCTAAGCCAGAGCTGTGACCCACTGTGCAGATTGTATTGCAGTAAAACTAATAACGGCGAAACGTTCTCCAGGCAAATGTACTTACCAAGAGCAGCCAGGATGTCTTTCTAAAGCTTGCTAGAGCACAAATAGGGTGTTTTGTCTGAATAGCAATGTTCTTCTGTTTTTCCATTTTTAGGCTGAGGTTTATGTGCAAGTTCCTGTTTTACCATCGGACAACTGCGACAATACCGATCAGCAGAAAACAACCAAAAAGATTAATCTTTTTAACCAGTTATGTTGAATTTGCACAAGCATTTATTCCCATTTGCAGTTCTTCAGGTGAAGATAGAAGAAATGCTTCTTCTAAAAAAAAAGCAAGCGAGCGACAAGGCCGATTCAGAAAAGGGACATACCACGCCAAATGTAATGAGACAAAGCAGTGATTTATATTTAATATCATTTTTTTAATATGTTGCTACAAGGTTAAAGAGGCTCCACCTCAGACTTGCTCATTTAAATTGTAACTGTTTTCCTTTAATGGTAGAAGTGTCCAGTTTTGAAATGGTGTAAAAGTAGTCAGCAGACTCACTGATCATTGAGACAAGATATTGTTTCTAATACTTTCATTTCACTCTGAAACCAGGAAGATGACAGTAGGCGAGACTCAAGCAGAAACCACAGCAGATGGCCGCATGGTTATGGATTTCCTAGGGCTCACAGACGGGGTCACATCTGAAAATTTCTGTGTAGTTTTGGAGATGATGGGTTACGCCTTTGCCCTCAGTTAAGACGCAGTTTGCCTTGGCACCCCCAGTGGAAGAATCCCCTTCTGTTTGAGAATATTGATGATGCTCGATGCAGTCGAAGGAAAATGGTCAAATAAGCATGAATCGGGATGCAAGTGCCACGTGTCACAGATACGCATTTTAAAATTGTGTTTGAGAGATTTCACTCACGCTAAAAAACAACGTGTTCACGCCAGAGGCTAACTGTAGGTCTGCGATCGCAAAAAATAATTCCGCACAAACACTGGTGTGCAGGAAGGCATCTCTGAATAACTGGAAGCAGAAGGGCTACAAAAGCACAGGGCCAGATCGGGTTTGAAGAAGATCGTGAAACTCAGTGGATACGCGGCCCGGACGCGGTTTCACCAAACTTTATGAATCTTAATTTCTGTTGCTACGCAACAGAATTCGGCCTCTGACGCCTTGAATCTGAAGTCGTCCTGCCCTCTCTAAGCCGTAGGTTTCTGGTGCTCATTTTACAGGCTCCGCGACGTTTGCATTAGACTAGGAGGACGTATCTTGGACGGGACACGAGTCCCTCGCAGGATGGCCACGCGCACAAAGTACGTTCAATCGCAGTGACGCAGTTTGGACAATTTAAAGCCACCAGTTAAACCGAACCACTAGTGTGTTTTCACAGGAACTGAGATTCAAGTCCTTCACCATAGAAACAGTGACGTGACAAACTGAACTCGTAAAATTATTAAAACAAAATCTTAACGCATTGCAGCATTTATTAAGACTTTCTTTTTCTGCACGATAGAATAGATTTGTTTCAGCACAAGCTCCCACTATTTGTACACACGTTCGCTGTGTGTCACTATTTGCCTCTCCCAAGAATCGTCACTTTGTTCATTTCCGGTCACATTATTCAGATGATATACATCTTCCTTTTCATCGTTCACATGCAGCCCCTTTGCTCCCTGTCTCTTACAGAAGGGGTCCAAGCGCACCGGATGTAGTTTGGTCAGTTTTACCATGGCTTCACTGTGCCAAGATACAGGACACGTGTCTGCATTTAAGACGTCATAAAACAACGGCAAGTTTGTCTGTATGGACAAGAAAGAGAAGAAATGACCTCACTACAGACACCCACAGATACGAAGGGAACATAGAAACTCCACAAATGCTCACAAGCCTGGTGCTGAAGAAGCCGCAGCATAATCTGCTGTGTCATTGTGCTGCCCCTGATAACATCAACTTTAACACCACTGTGCACAGCCTGCCTTTTTTTAAAAGTGTAATTCATGCTCAGTGACGCACCGTATCACAGAGCAGGCATCAGGGCAAGGTAGCTCCAGGAACGTGAGGTCAGTTCACAGCAGTGGCCTGCAAAATCCACCCAACCCTCAAGGTCCCAGCCCCCGATCTCAACCTGTGGGAATGGACTGAACGGGAGATTTGAAGAACCTTCAGGAAGTGCGTGATGCCGTTTAGCCATCACTGACCAGATTCCAGAAGAAATGTTTCCACTACCTTGTTGCCCTCACACCACGTTTCAAGGCATTCAGGCTGTTCTACGGACAAAAAGGCAAAACCCCTCCCAGTAGATGCCAAGAGTAACATGCCACTGAGTGTCAGCGCCCTCAGGTTCACACTCATCTACACTTTTCAGCTATAGTTTGTCACAAGTGTTAGGCGTCCTCCTTTATTTTTTAACAATACTGTAAAAGAGAACCGCGGATGTATTTCTAAAGCTGTTGAAGCTGCATGCAATGTGGTGTGTGGCATGTTTGGTTTGGTAGTTCTCACAGCAGCAAGAGCCAAAAAAGCAAGATGCTGAACGTTCACGTGAGAAACTAGATTCATGTCGTGTGCTATTATACACGTCAATGGAACATACCAACTGCACCACATTCATTAAGGATCTAAATACCAAACCAGCAGGTTCACGTACGACACAATGCATGATGGGGTAGCTCTCAACCGCTCGAAGGCACACTAAAATTACGAGCCACCGAGCCGAAGTTTGGCAGATACTGTATGCGAAAGTGTCTACATTTGAGAAGGAAGCCAAAGGTTGGCACATGGGCCGAGAGAGATGGTGTTGAAGACAAAGAGGCCCGAAATAAAGTTAAGTGCTGTAGACTTTTTTCCAATAACAGGACACCATTTAGTGAACCAGACTAAGTTTACTGTTCAATGATCACAAAGATTCCTCCATTGTTGCCCAACATGCATATTGAATTAATTTTTAGACTGATAAACATCAGTCGTGGACCTTGTGCTGGTAGCCTGGCCGTTGGCACTCAGTCATCGGTGGTTGTCAGCACCGTTTCTTCTCTTTTTTACACTCAGACGGAAGGTTTCGCAGAATCTAAAAGAGATGTTTTGAACAACAGCTTGAGGGACCCAACCGGTGTTAAGGCTTATTCAGGATCTTCTCAGGCCCTTGTAGAACATTTGAATACTAGTGCAGCGGAAAAAAACCCCTAGATGTGACTAATAAAAGAACCCAAGCGTAGATCATGCATGAATGATTGTTTTGTGGGTTTACTATAAATACCGCTTGTGTATTTATCCAATTACCCATTTATCTTCATTTTCTGGTCTGTTTATTTGCCTATCCCACCAACCTCGCTTTTTGAAAAGTGGTCATCAGTAACTGACGACTGAATATCTTCAAAAAGTATTTAGAATCTAAAACTTCCAAAAAGTTGCTTACCTCAGGTTCTCCGAAAAGACTCGTGAAGAATCTCGGGCACTGACTTGCAAAATGCTGCTCAGGATATCAAACTAAAATATTTGAAAATGGAGGGGGGGGGGTCTTGACAAAATGATAAATGCCTCATGACCAAATTTGCACAAAAGTGGCAAATCACTGTGGATCACCTGTTCTTATGAAAATGCAATTGCCAACTCAGCAGAATTATTACTTGGTGCCCCAAAGAGAAGCCCTACTGGGGTGGACAACAAAGATAATACACCTCACATCTACACTGTGGAATAACCCACCTTACTTACTAAACCATAATTCAAGTAATAAACAACTACCACAACACACCAAACACTCAGTGTGACACTCCACAGCAAGTACAGGTGGGAAGGATTCCATTGTCCCTCCACCACAGTATCGCAGATGTGCCCTGCAGGTCCACCCTCACACGCCGGACCCCATTCGCCACAGTCGGGGATGAGAGAGGAGGACCACCGGCAAAGGCGGCGTGCAGAATCTAGAAAACTCTCCAGCTCTTTGTGAGTGAAACCTGCGCTCTGTAGTCACCTGTTACTCTGACTGGTGTAACTCATTACAGTAAGGATGTAGAAAAGTTCAAGCCAATACATCATATCAGATGTGTCCTGTCCTCCGCATACGTCCCGCTGTGCGCTTTAACACGCAGCTAAACTCCTCCCCTGTTAACACACCGGGGAGCAGGTCGCATGAAAGCGCAGCGTTTAACAGAATCGCTAAGCTAAAGAACTATCAGGACAGACAATCCAAAGATGCGAAGGGTGATGATCCAAGCAGATGTTCCGAGACCAGAAGGCCACTAAATCAGGCAGTCAATCCAAGACACAAAATCCAGAAGCCATAGTCAGAAGTCCTAAACCAAGAGAGCAGATCAGAATACTCAGACCTGTAAACCACAAAGGAGGACCAAACACTTATTTAAATCCTATTGCAAACGGGCAACAGGTCCACCAACTGAGGCCGCTGATCAGATGCTCTGGTCTGACCGATAAACGTATAACATGTGTGGTGGAACACAGCTTCATGTCTACCCCCTATGGTGCCATAAAACCGCTGCACCCTGTGATGCTCAGTGGGGGGGGGATAAATACTTCATATTTACATAATAAATGTGTTCAAAAGTTAAGGGGACTGTGTGTCTGTAGTGCCTGGAGGATGAGGGGTGTCACATCAAAATTAAACAGCAATCTTGATCATAATGACAAATTGAAAAAGAAAAACTAAATTGGGAAAAAAAGCATCAAGTAATAACAGATGTAAAAAAGAATAAATACAGAAAATAATCAGTATGTCAATAAAAAGACTATAAATCCATGTGTAAATATATACGTTTAAATACATTTATACACAAAGGACAAATTAAAAATTTATTTTCAGATGTATACATAAATAGATTTAAAAACAAACTACGACTCTTTCTGCAAGGAGCAGAAATGAGAGATTGTTTATAAATGTATCTATTTGTCTAAAGACTGCTATTAAAATATTTGAAAGAACGTATTCGCACCAGTCATGTTTATTTGGAAGTGGAAAATGTGCGGGACTGACTGTAACTCGCACCATTTTACGGTTTAAATTGCAGTGAAAATCGCAGCATATGAAGATGAATGAATAGCCACAAAGCAAGCTTTCTCCATTGAAGGTAATGTTTATTTATTATTGACATGTCAACTTGGAGAGCCACGGTCCTTCTGTGTGTGTTTACATGGTGTGTGACTGTGTTCGGCCAGTTGCTGTCCGTCTCAGCAGTTTAAATACACGTCATTGTCACAGGTGACCCGCTTTTTTGGTTCCTGGTGGGCGTTTAAACACAAGAGTTAGGTCATAATGTCACAGTGTATTTCGAATTACCTGAACAACTGCGAAAACACCTTAGCCCCCCCCCCCCCCCCCGAGCCGTGCAAACGTCTTTTGCTCTTAGTCTGACCGTTTTTGCGTGGATTAGTCAGGCACTACAGCTGGGGGGTATCGTGGGATTACAGCGATTTATGTCATTTTCTGCTCCTTTTATAAGTGAAGTTTAAAATTAAAATTCCATCCATCCATCCATCCATCCATCCATCCATCCATCCATCCATCCATCCATCCAGCATCATTATCCACCTTGTCCAAATGTACTTTTTTAATTTAAAAAGACCTTGTTATAGAAATGGGTAAACAGGTAGCTTAAAAGTGTAAATTGCTTTGAAGGTANCCAAATGTACTTTTTTAATTTAAAAAGACCTTGTTATAGAAATGGGTAAACAGGTAGCTTAAAAGTGTAAATTGCTTTGAAGGTATATTATATAAATTGCTTTTCAAACATTTACCAGATGTTTAGGACAGTACTCCACTTCATACATACTGGCTGGTACATTATCAACTCTCCCTGCAGGCTGAGCCATTTCCGTATTTCCGAGCAGCGATGCGAGCCAAAGAGAAGCCAACCTGGCAGACGGGTCAGAGAAGAGCGGCCTTCTTTGAAAAACCAAGGGAAAGAGAGAAATAAAGCGAGTACAGTCATGACTGTAACAGATTACTGTGTAGCATCAGGACTGACTAGGAAATACTGGCTGATGTTCATATGGAGAAGTTGTGTTCCGGTTCAGTTTACTTATCACACATTCAGTGCCCAGAGCTGCTCCCCAAACTGTGCAGCCTTTAAACAAAAATTACTTACCCCTTTGTTTGTTTTCTCCAAAAAAAAACGAGTCCAACAACAAAAATAATTCCACCAAAAACCCCTAAACCAATCTTCCAAGGCTCGTGTACGAATTCTACAAAATAAAACCCAGTAAAGCGTTAACAAAATCCAGCTGTTTCTTTAGTGCATCTCAAAATGACACAGTTTAAATGGTCTATAAACAATACGACAAACACCAGAGTTCTGAAAGTGACAAATTGTTTGCCTCGTATCAGGATTACTAATCCCTACGCAGTTGTTTTGACTCGAATAATGATTTTGCCAGGATTTATTTCAGGTTTTGCGCCGTCGGTGAAGATGTGAACTCGCCTGCGACTGGTAACGGGTGTAACTTTGTCCCGTGTTTATTAGTCGCGTTGCAGTTCATCTGCCGTTCCTCGGCCTTCACCGGACCAGAGAAAACAGACCTCGAGATGGTCCCGCTGAGTACGGATGAGATGTTCAGCATCCCGCTGCTCATAGAAGACAGGCCGACGGAAGCCGCGGGGTTGGAATCCACCACACACTCACACCTGAGCCAGGTGTCCTTCACAGTGCAGCCGGATTCCCCCAGAACGACTGGAGCATCTAGACGCGGAATCGATGAATTCCACACGTTAAATTCCGTACGCGTCTTTACATACGGTAGAAACACAGTAAGAACTGAAGGAAGACACCGTAAAGCAGCTTACATTCCACGTTTACCAGTGTGATTTGGGAGCTGGTTTCTCCCATCTCGTTGCGAACGGAGCAGCTGTAGTATCTGGTGTCTCTGGCCACGTTCGGCAGGAAAAGGTCCTTGGACACCTCCGGTTGCAGGACCCTGCGCTGCCTTTGCACCCTGTACCATCGGTATGACAGTGCTGGAGGGTGGCTTTGGCTGTCACATGACAGGGTCACCGGCTGCCCCTCCAGGGGTCGGGCAGGATTCTGGCTCACAGAGACATTTGATGGCAGTGCTGAATAGGAAAAACAAAGAAAGGAAAGCGTGTCTGTAAAATACATTTAAAATCTAATCTGCAGTCCCTGCTACATGAAAAGGCTAAGATAGGACAGAACGCCAATACATCACACGGTGGCCCCAAATCCACACATTTCAACACAACAGTCAATTATGCAGTGACCAATTAACCTGAAACACATGACTTTGGACTGTGCAAATAAATCGGGGCACCCAGAGGAAACACAGACAGGCGCGAGAAGAACTTGCGAACCCCAAACAGATCAAACTGGATTTGAATCCATGTCCAGCTCAGTTGCTCTTATTATGATTGTGATCGTCGTCCTTTCGTTGGTCTTTCATTGGTGTCATTTTTCAGACAAATGACAGTTTGTTGCTGGATGAAACCAGCGTTCAACTCACTTTTCACCCTAAGCACTATTGTCCCAGTTGCCTTCTTGTTCTGTAGGTGTGTGACAGTACATTCCACCTTCTTCCCGTGATCTTCAGCACGTGCCGTCCAGGAGATGTGTGCTGTGACGCGCCATTGCCCCCCCTCTTCCTCAGTGTGTTTCACCTCGACTTTGCCCTGCTGGTCTCCAAAAGAGAGGGATGGAGGAGAAGGTGGGCAGGTGTGGACAGCTGTGCAGGACACCTTAATAGTCCTGCCCTCTCTCTGGTCTTCAGCCACTGACATCTCAGGTGGGG
>UFQX01001027.1:0-55707 GCA_900497675.1 Arapaima gigas
TGAGAATAGTTCCTCCACAGAAACCGACTTCATCCTCGTTGACCAGGAGGGCCTGAAACAGATAAAGTTTCTCCTGTCATTCTTCGCCCGACTTGACCCTAGATGTAGTCGCGTTGCAGCATTAAAACAGAGAGCAAACAAATGCTGAATGCGGCTTGTTCTCGTCTACCTGCCAGGGACATTTTCCAGGTGGGCACTCCTCTCCGTTGACAATGCGACTGTTTGACGCCTGGTCATTGTCGTCATCATCAGCATCGGTGCTGTTCGCCAAAATGTCCGTCGTGTTTATGTGGCTTTTTGTCACGTTTACAGACTGGCCCGGAATGGTGAGCCGGCGAGTCTTCGCAGACGTTATAGCGCCGCATTTGAAAGGCTCTGTGGTGGAAAAAGCCGAGTCAGTCGCAGCAGGTTCACGCGGCCTCATCGTCACCATAAAACAACGAGAATACAAGCCCACGACTTCCGCGGAGCGATGACTGCTGGCATTTACAAGACAGCAAGCGCCGCAGGGTCTCCCCTTGGTGGCCTATCCAATTCTAATATTGCATTCTTGAACAAGTCCTCAATCTGCAACGGCTAAGTATAAAACGTTTAGTAAAGCGTTCAACATAGTTTTAAAAAATAACACGGAATGCGTGTTCTTCCCTAAAATTTTCTCTGAGTTATTGGACAGGTTAAGAAAGCACAATAAGATCATAAGATCAAAAATACAAGACGGAAGAAGCAATAAGATGAAGGGCAAACATTTAGGCCCTCTGGTGAATTTCACCGCATACGTGTCAGTTCTTCTTCCTCTTACCTTTGGAAAGACAAGACTTTCCATCATCTCCAAGGTAGTAGCCGTCCGCACAGGAGCACTGAACTTTGTTTTTCTCCACGTTGCAGAAGTGCTCGCAGTCACCGTTGTTGTTCTCACACAGCTCTGGTATTACTGCAGGAGAAGGCGGCGGCGGGGTTAGCGGCTCAGACTCATAGGAGCAAGATCCTGATGGCAAACTGAGTCACATTTCATGATCATACAGCCCTACCGATTTCACAGTTATGGCCCTGGCACCCTGGAAGGCAGAAGCAGGTGTATCCTTGAAGCCCATCCTTACAGACCCCACGGTTGATACAGGGCTTGGCCTCACAGGCATCTCCATCTGAACACAGGCACATAAAGACTGTTAATAAAANCAGCGTGAGAAGGGGTGAGAAGTAAAAGTGAGGCCCTAAATGTAAAAATGTTTTGTTATTCTGACTTTGTAATTGTGCCCATCTGACNAACCCTGGAAGGCAGAAGCAGGTGTATCCTTGAAGCCCATCCTTACAGACCCCACGGTTGATACAGGGCTTGGCCTCACAGGCATCTCCATCTGAACACAGGCACATAAAGACTGTTAATAAAAGCAGCCACTACATCCCCTGTTCGTAGAGTAGAACGTGCAGTTTGTGGAAGAATTCCGTCCACAAATGTATCTCTACTTCCAGCAGACACTTCACATTCGCGCCCCACACACACAGCAAGCGGTTCCAAATCTCAGTTTTACCTGAAATACTTATTTTTGGATTACAGAAGGAGATTCGTGGCAAACACGGGGGATACGTGCAACCAACACGCACCCCCAACATGTTGTGCCAGCATCGGGTTCGAAACCAACACTGACATAACCCCCCCCCGTGCGTTGGGTTTGTTGCCGTGCTGACAAACCCAACGCACAGGCGGCTACAGCCACTCGACACCTCCAGCAACACAGCCGCGGTCTGCTAAAAGAAACGAAATCTTACCGGCATAGACGTTCCAGAACTCATTCTAGAACAAAACATAAAAGAAAGCGAGGTGAGGGCAACGTGGGCAAGAGAAGCGAGTCAGCATTTTTTTGTAATACACTGAACGTACAGTTTGAAAGAGTAGATGCCTTTGAATCAATGAAACGTTGAATCGACGAGAAACACAGAAGGTTGGGACCACAAGCAGCCCTGAAGTTAAAAACACGGGTTTGAAACCCGAAGGTGGCTGTTTTTTTCCAGCTTTGATAAAACACCAGATCCAGTCAGAAACCCCAACGCATGAAACACTGCAAGCTGCTTTGCATAAACGTGTCAGCAAAGGGACACTTTAATAAGAAAAGAGTTACCCGAATACATCCTAGAGATTAAGACCTACGCTAAGTAGCTACTGAAAGACTGTTTCGTCGGGGATGGACCGGCAACCTCCGGATGTGCAACAGCCTCCAAAAGAAGGTGATGGAACCACGAATCCGGTTCTTTCAAAACAAAGCAGCGCAAAAGGAACAAACAGGCAGAGATCGAGCTTTGCAGATTGCGTAGTTCAAAGCCCCACTGTGACGCTGACTTGCAGGAGATGGCGTCTGCTAACTGGCCTTTGGTCAGCGGTTCCTCACATCACCTGGGTCCTTCAAACGGGTTGAACTTGCAAACCTGTGTTGATGCGGTCTTTGAGAGAAGCCACAAACGTGCAGGATAAATTCCTACATGTCTTGCAACGTATCAATCTGTGATACTCTTAAAGCAACCAGAGAAACACAGTTCTAAGCTCAGGAAGAGGTCAGACTAAGTTAATGGTGGTTGTCTGTGCTAAACAGGACCTGACTGGATCTTAAGGTGGTCTCAGTGAAATCTGTGCTGTTTCACTGCTCTGCCATAAGGCTGTGCAGCACCACAAGAAGTCTCTAGATGCAACAGCAAAAGTAGCCATATGGAGGCCATCACACTTTATTTCACATCAGTAAAGGAGGTCTTCGCTAACCTAGGTTATTTAGGCAGGCGTGGCTTCCATAAGACAGAAACGGGTCAGTTGCTTTGCCGTCAGAAGGAGCTCGGAATAACGTTTGTGCCTCCGTTTCTTCTCAAAGGGCTTACTTGCCCACTTCCCAGAGAAAGGTGTAACGCTTACCGTCTTCTCTTCATTCTCAAATATCTCTCTGGCCTCTTCCCTGCTGCACCTCTCTTCATTGCACTCCCGTTCCAGATTTCCTTGACGGAACTCCTCGAAGGCGCTGTTGGCTCGCCTCCTCCGGCTGAGCACCTGGCTGGCATCCTTGCTCTGAAGGAACACTGAGTCTATGGGAGTCAACGGTTAAGTCCCCCCGTTGTCTTCCTCAGACCCGCTCTTTCTGCAAACCTCTTAATCCCACCCAACCGTGATCCACGCAAAATACAGCAATCAGAGCCAAGTTGACAAAAAAAAAAACAGAAAACACTTTTCTCAAACAAGGTCTAGGGCTGCGATATCACTTTGCATCCCGCAGACGCTGACCTGCTAAATGTTAATATTCTCCGCTCCCTCGGTTCCCTCGTGTGAGAAAAGGTGTGATTCCTGTGTTAAAGTTCTATCTGGCCCATATCTGAAACTCATATACTTACAAATAACTGTGAGGAGACCAAATAATTGGTGTTGTCCTCAGAAGAACACGTTTTCAACCAGTGCTAGATGCTGCTGCATTGTTGTACTTAACCCTAAATACGTTATACTTTTCTGGACACAGTCTACAAGATCTTGACGCAGTTCCAGTACCTACCCTCAGCTCCAACCCAGGGTAGCAACAGGACGAGAAGACAGGTTTGGGCAAAAGGTGTCATAGCTGCTTCAGCTGGAATATTACCCTCTCCAGTATGTGATAAGAGGCATGGAGCAACTAGGAGAAGTCATTGACCTGCCCTGCTGACCAAGCGAGGGGGAAATAATGACGGGAGCCAGAGGAGACATCGTAGGATTGGAGGACAGATAAAGGAAGAGGAGGGAAGAAGCGAGAACAGGCAAGAGAGGCGGACATTTAACCCAACCTCTAATCTCGCCTCGCAGACTCAGGAAACGGGCCTGAGCGTCGAGCGATCTGCCCACGAAACCTGCTGAACTCGTGTTGGACCCTGCTCACAAGATGAGCGCCGTGTAAACATCCGTGACCTGTATTGGGCAACGACCGAGCCACAGCAGCGAGTTGTGCAAACGTGTGCGTGAGCGCCATCCGCACGTCGATTCGGCTCCGCGGTGGTCCTGCAAGGAGCAGCGCTGTAGGAAGTACACGGCAAATTCCGGTCACGGGTGCAAACAACGTGGCTGAGAGCGAGCCGGGCCTCTTCACGCAGACAGCCCGGGAAATTCCGCCGCTGTGTGCGTCTGCGCACACACGATCCCTAAACCCCGGGCACCCGTGGTGTACGCACTCACACGCTCGAGGATTTTGCCGAGGAATGTTACCGTTATCTCGGCTTCCGTTTTCGTCTCAGCGCTTTGTCCCATCGGTGAGATCAAACTCTGCACACACTCAGGTTACGTTTGCGTTTATTTTTATCCATTTGGCAGAAGACACTTTTCTCAACCGCCAGTGACCACTGTGCGCTATTCAGCTGACACCTGTGCTCACCGATAAATGCTACATACCCTCCTCTACACCTCCTTATAGTCATTCTCCCGTCTGCGCTATGTTCTGCTTGGTGGGAAACAAAGGAACTTCGTGTTGATGTAGGACGGCAGCGTCGAGTTTCATCTTTTCCTTCAGCCAGTCCAGGAAGTTTGACACCTTGGTAAATATCATGTAATAGCCTGGCTGGGCACAGCCTTTTCCCCAGCCCACCACGCCAGTCAGGAAGGCCGTGTCTCGGTACTGTGTGACATGGGGGCTCCCGTCGTTCCCCCTGCAGGAGGGCTGGCTGCCCCCCTGAAAGTAGCCAGCGCAGAACATGTTACTTGTGATGTTGACGCCGCTGTTCAGCGTGCACTCCGCAGAGGACAGCGTGGGCACTACCAGCCTGCGCAGGACAGGCGAGGCCAGTCTGGAAGGAGGGGCGTTGGGCCACGAGTTGCCCCCCGCGGTGTGGCTGCCCCAGCCGCTGACGGTGGAAACGTGCACTGCCAACAGCTCCGTCTCCGATAAGCTCCGGCGGGGGAGGCACACCGGCACAGCGTGGGGCGACGGCGCGATGGGGCGCCGCAGGCGTACCAGGGCGATGTCGCTGTCACCCGACGTATCGTTGTAACCCTCGTGAGCGATCGCCCGGCTAACAGGGATCCGCTGCTCCGACCCCTCTTCCCCATTCCACAAGTCATATTCCCCTGGGAGCAACAACAGCTACGGTGTTTTCAAAGAACATCAGCAAATGGACCAAAACACACACACACACCAGCACGTGCCATACCTGCTACCACCTGGAGGTCCTTGGAGTCTGTCTTGTCCAAGCAGTGAGCCGCAGTGACGACCCATTCGGTGTGAATTAGGGCTCCGCCGCAGAGGCTCTTTCCTTTGTGCTCCAGCAGAACCTAAAATCCAGACCAACCCAAAGACACCAAAGACTCGGGCGACACAGCACAGACCCTCCCAGCAGAGGTGTGTTTGCACAGTTTGCTACAATTTCTGGAACGGAGTTTTCATGTTTTCTGCGTCCGTCCTTAATGATCTGGACATCAACCTAAACTTCTTCCAAACTTTGGAAGTTGTAGGTCTTGGCAGGTTCCAGTGAGACTTGTCTTTTGTCTACTTGGAGTAGGTGCTTAGATAGCATATTGCCTCGTAGCAGCGACGAATAAGTAATACTTAGAAGGGGAGACAAGATGTGGTGTCAGTTCTGATCAGCGGGAGGAGGGGGCCACGTGCTGCCTACCTGCCAGGGGCAGTGCCCTCTGGAACAGTGGTTCCCACCCACTGCCCTTAGTTGTGGTTGGTCAGTCTCGTCGTTTTTCAGCTGAGAGACAGCTATTCTACCACAGGGATACTGCACTGGGGCACAGAAACACACATTTCCTTTTAGTTTCTTTTAGTTTTAACCCCATGTCAGATAGCAGTTCAACTGATTTTCCACGGACACAACGAATAGGCGAAACGCGTGAATGTCGTCGACAGCAGGGCAGCGTCACGGTAGCTGTTCCTGCGTGTTGCGGGTACAGCTCACGTGCGGCACCCCGAAGAGAGGCGCGCGCATGTGAACGGCGGCAGTTAAAAGTGTACATCTGAGGAACGGTGCGAGACTTTGAGGACAATGAGGAACGAGGACGACGCGCTTCGGCGGCACTTCCCTCGACCGCCACCGGCTCGACGGGCGTGACAGGGGTAGTTCACAGTAGCTTCTCCGCTGCGGCGGTCAGACACCTTGAGGGACGCACTTCTTGCCATCTTCTCCAAGGACGTAGCCCTCAGCACACTCGCACCAGTGCTGCCACCCCGTGCTCTCGCAGAAGTGCTCGCAGCCGCCGTTCAGGTACAGACACCTGAGAGTGTCTTCAAAGGCTGGTTCAGAAGGGCACAGAGATGACAACACCGCTTCACAACTCCCTTAGATGCATTTTCGTCAACTTCACAGTTGCTGGTACCTATCTTGTCCGTGAGGGCTACTGACAACGGATTGAGGGACAGAGGGGTCGAGGATGGTTACTGAAGCCAACGTGCGACTAAGGGGAGGCTTTTCTGTACTTTTGTGGTGATATTTTAGGGGGGAACGTGGCTTTGGGGTCATAAACAGACATCTTGTCTCAAGTGTGGTTTGTAAGTCGGGGAGACGTTGCAGTTTGATGCTACCGTCTTGGCAGCGGGTCCCCTCAAAGCCTTCGAGACACTGGCACTCGTACGTCTTGTTGACGTAGACACAGGTCCCGTTGTTGAGACACGGCTTCGTGTCACACGGCGAACTACCTGAGAGGTGAAAACAGCGGAGATGGTTACGCTGCGGCCATTTTAACACACAGGCCTGACCAACTACAGCCTACAGAGAGTAACTCCAAGGTGTTTCTTCTCGGGTTCCTGCTGCTGGACGTATCAGCGTCACTTCGCGACGCTCCCCTCTCTATGTGAATGTATGTAAGTAGAACAGAAGGAACAAAGGCCCACAGTTCATACTTACCGATGTAGCTCTTCCAAAAGTGTTCCTGTGAAAACCAAAACAGGTTATGTGTCACGTTGCGGAAAAGCATTTCGCTCAACGGCAGCCAAAACCTGCAGGTGTGTAAAATGGACACTTTGGGGGGAAACGCGGTATTTGTGTTTCACCGTGTTGGTGTCATCCTCGAACACCTCCCGTGCCTCCTCGTAGTCACACAGCTCCTCCATGCACTCTCGCTCCAGGTTGCCCTGCTTCAGCTCCTCCAGGTACCCCCAGTTCGCCCGTCTCACGCGGGGCAGCAGCGCGTGGGCTTCGGAGGGCCTGAGAAACACTTCTGGCACAGGAGACACGGGAAAGATATCGATAAGCGAGCTGAAAATCGAAACGGAAAATAAGCAGACTTCGAGGAAAGACAAAAAGGTCTGGTCAGGTCACGTCTCTGAAACAGGAGAAGCGGGGGAAAAAAAAGCTCTGTAAACGTGTGGGCCGTGAATTTTTGAAGGCGCCGACTTTTCCCGGGTTCATTCGTTTAACTTGATAAAACCCAGTAACCCATTAATTCACTTTACTTCCACAGTGTTTACAGTCGTGTCTGGTGCCTGCGAGAAGATGATGAAAGCTGTGCGTTTGTGGGATGAACCGGTCAGCTGTAGAGCTTCACCAGAGGTTTGGAGAAATAATATATTTTTATTTGCGTACATCTGTCTTATTCCAGTTTGATCCTCTTCAGACAGTACAGGCGAAACTGGCCAGATGCCGAAATGTCCGTAAGATGCGACTTGGGATTGAACGGGGTTCAGTGAGGTGGAGATTATGGAGATTTTAAAGTAGTTTTTTTGTCAAATTAGGCTTTTTAAAAATTTTACTGTCGTTCTAAGTTAACGAAAAATAACAAGTTTTAACCTGAGACGGGTTGGAGTCCCATCCAGCACATACCTACCTACCTTCCCGTACTTCCAGAGCAGAAGTGAGATCAAAACCAACGGATCCGGACAAGCGGATACTGAAGGGGTTCGATGAGTGGGAGAAGTACAGAATAATTGTATTTATCCCCGCTTTTCTACAGAATCCCGCCTGCGGGCGAACGGGAGGGCGTCTGCATCGTGCGGCTTTTCTTCACGGCGACTCGGTGGCGAAGTGGCCGTGGAGTTGTGAACGTACGGCGTCGAGTGCAACACAAACCCGCGTGACGCCGATTTAGCGAAAACAGCCACACGGTTTAAGCAAAGACACAGATCGATAAACATCTGGCCTCTTATAGAAAATAGTAATTCCTTCTTATAAGTAATGAGTGGATGTGGCTGCACACTGGCCGCCTTCTCCAAGAACCTTCGCAGCACCTGTTCACGGGCTGGTTTTTACCATGTTCCTACCTTATGTGTCCCAGATGCTCGTATCGTTCGCAAGTTTAGGAATAATCGGTGATATTTTGAACAGTGACCATACATACCCTCAGCTTCAACCCAGGGAAGCAAGAGGAGGAGGCCGAAGGCAGCAGAAAGAGACATTGCGGCTTCTCCTTCAACAGCACACTGCTCACTGCAGGACTGCAGGAGTTAAAGGACTTCAGCATGTCACTGACCTCTGGCCTCCAGAGGTTTGCATCAGAGGTCATGTGATAGACCAGAAGAGATGTCCAGTTAATATTGCACTTATGTGTATCTGCGCGATGTCTTGTTTGCACTGACGCAGAGATTTTGTCCTTGGAACATCAAACAAGAGCTTGTCCGCTTTGTTAACACATTCGGTACGATCGGCGAACAGTGAACTTCTGAATCTTAGCATCTGCTAAAACCGTGGACGGCGGGTGGTCGGTACGCCGTTTTCTTTGCGGGATCGTGTCAGTATAACTGAAACTGCCTGAATCTGCGTTAGGAGAACATTAACTTGATGTTTTTTTTTCCTTCTGCAACTTCCACCTGAACCATTTAGTTCTCTTTTTCATCCCTTCCCAGCTATGTGAGCAGCTACTGCCCCTGTCCTGGCAAGAGTTGTCCTCCTTTTGCATTAAAATGCATTTCAGGTGAACTGGTGAGTCTAAAGTTCCCATATTGTGAGTAAATGAGGGGATGAGTTCACGAGGGAACAGGTGAATCCATGAATAAGTCCATGGGTGAATGAGGGAATGGGGGAGTGACTGAATGAGTGAACGAGGGAACTAGTGAATCCATGAATAAGTTAATGGGTGAATGAAGGAACAGGCGAATGTGTGAATAAGTTTCATGAATGAGGGGACGGGGGAAAGCGAGAATGCGTCGCTGGGTGAATTAGTGAACGAGTGGGTGAGCGAACGAATGAATGGGTGAATGGGAGAACGGGGGAATGGGGGAGTGAGCCAATGGGTGAGCGAGTGAACGAGTGTGGCCGGCTTTACCGCTGTTACCCCGAACCGAACGAGCGGATGGGGTGGTGGAAACTCACAACAAAGATGGAGATGTTTTAAGGCTTTGCTGTTAGCAGAGCGTGCGGATTTGGACCCTCATGCGGGAGGCTTTTGAAAAGCGGTCAGTGACTAACAGCGAGTCACGTGGCCATTTACGGCCGCTTCACAGACTGGACAAGAAAGTCGGCTTTAACATAAACGCGCGCTGCGACGTTGAGGGACCCTGTCGGCGCAGAGCGAGAAGCCGCATCTTATTCATTTCTGCAAAATACAAGCGGCAAAAAAGTGTGAGACTAAGAGGCGTTTATTGCATGTTTATTTTACAGAGCAGACGGTCTGTGTGGACGAAGTCCCACGCAGTGTGCCCTGTAAGATGAATAAACGTACACAGCACCAGTAGAATAACTAGACAGCACCTAAAAGCACGCAAGACGTCCCAGTCGAGTCGGGTAAAAGTCCGGCACGGTCACGTGCGCAGCTCTGGGTGGACCAGAACCGTCTCGGCTTCCCTCGCTTAGGCAGCGGTGTGATTTGCTTTGCCTGCGGAAACAACCGTGGAATTAGAGCTCTGCTTCGGAGCTTCCGTGTGGCTGTGGATCCAGCCCACATAGTTAGACACCCGCGTGTATATTCCATAGTTCCCAGGGCGGGCACAGCCCTTCCCCCAGCTCACAATGCCCAGGAGGAACCAGGTGTCCCGGAAGGGCGTGACCAGCGGCCCCCCGCTGTCACCCTTGCACGAGTCTTGCTTCCCCTCGATATATCCGGCGCAGAACATGTTGACGGTGAGCTTGACGCCGCTGTTCTCCACGCACTCCTGCGTGCGTATGCGGGGCACCTGCAGCTTGCGCAGAAACCTGGAGGAGGGGCCGTCCTCGCTGCGTTTGCCCCACCCGCTGACCGTGTGGAGGTGCACGGCCCAGAGCTCGCGCTCGGCCAGCTCCCGCTGGGGGAGGCACACGGGCACGGCGAACGGCGACAACACGACGGGCTCCTTCAGCCGCAGCAGGGCGATGTCGTTGTCCGACGTCCTCGGCACGTAGCTCTTGTGCATTATAATTTCAGCCACCTGGACGGTCTGCTCCGTCCCTTCGATTTTTTCCACATCGTGTTCTCCTGCGCGACAACATCGACAAAGGAAGTGAACCACGTGTCTGAAAAGTCATTTCAGATCCAAAAGCTGTGAGAAACCTGGGTTTCTTGGACCCGGATCCGGACTTGGCTTCTATCTCGGCTCGGTCTCTGTGGAGTTTGGACGTTCTCCCCCGTGTTCGTGTGCTTCTCTGCTCTGCTTTGGTCCCACAGTCCAGAGGTTCCGGGCGAACCGATAAGTCTGCACTACCTGCGGGGTGTCACCGTGTGAGCGTGTGTGTGCGCGCGCGTGTTTTGGGGTCGTCTCAGGACCACCGTGACCGCGGACGGGACGGGCGGTTGTTGAGAACGGACGGACGAGTGGATCCGATGTATGATGTGGACGCCAAATCAGCCCAGTGCGGACAGGTGACACGGACAGTCGCCTCTTTCCGTGAGGAAAACATCCCGAGAACATTTAGATGGTCATAACACACCTGCAACTATTTTGAGATGCTTCACGTCGACATTTTCTAGGCAGTGAGAGGCAGTGAGGACCCACAGGGGTTTGTATATGACTCCTCCACAGAAGCCCTTGTCCCGATATTTCAGAAGGATCTGGAAGACAGAGGATTAAACTCGAGGTGAAATTAAACAAGACGGCGTCACATATGACCACACAGGTATGAACTTAGGAAGCATTAACTGCTGAGAAATGTTACTGGGCAACCGGGGCAGCGGTGTCGGTCCGGCAGTGACAGCGTGTCACTTTTCAAAAGTTACGGTTGTCACAAAACTTAGTCCGAGTCCAAACGCCAGGTACGCAGGGGAGAAAAATGTAAATCACCGCAGGTAAAATGTAATCATTCACAGTGGTATTTTTGACAGGTGAAACACCCTGAATCCAGCTGAACGGCGACTTACGCGCTCAGTGTTACACACACACACACACACACACACACACACACACACACACACACACACACCTGCCAGGGACAATGTCCTTTAGGGCATTCATTTCCCCCGACAATCCTGCCACGGGGGTCTTCTGGGTGGTCTCCCTTGTTCAGATGCGTGTTCTGCAGGACCGGTATCTTTCCACAAGGGAACTGCTCTGCAGAAGAGAGTTTGTTGCGGATTGAGTGCTGCAATGCACCCGGGACGCTGGGCGCGCGTGCGACACACACCCTCACTCTCGGTGTGTGTAACGGTGACAGCACGGGTAACTCAGTCACTCGGTCACCAGCTGAAGCCCCTCGTGACAGATGCTGCTAAGTCACATTCGAACATCTAGCCAGAACCTGTAACTAAAAGGACTGGCAAACGTTGCCACTGCTGCCTTTTATGCTCCTTTTGCGCCTCAAGTTGGTATTTTATGTGCTTCTTTTTGCATGTTTAAAACTTTCAACTTGTCTGCATCTATAAATAACAAGTGTACAAGCCCAGATAGGAGTGGCCTTACAAGTTATCATATCAACACTTGAAGAATGACAGCGGTGAAAAGAGGTTTCTGAAGTCCAGGTGCTGAACTACTTTGCAAAACATTATTTCTTCATATCAAGTCCATCCGTGGTATTAAATCAGCTCCAAACGGGCAGGTTCTGCATATTCAGGACACTCCGTAACTCAACCGTGTGCCTGTGACCACCCGGTGGCCTGAAGGGTCCACCCTTGGGTCTGTGTTACCTGGTGAGTGACAGCTCTGTCCATCCGGGTCCAGGACGTAGCCGTCGGCGCACGAGCAGCGGCGCTGTCCCTCCGCCTCGTGACAGAAGTGCTCGCAGCCCCCGTTCAGGTGCAGGCAGGTGTCAGGTGTGGCCTTGTACACTGTGTAGAACAGCAAGGAGGTGGATGGAGGGGGAGATGTCCTCACTTTGAAGTGCTGCATGACCACGTGAACTTTGCACGTGAAGCTACAATGCTGAGATAACTGCCATATGAAAAGGCAGGTGCACTTCTCTTCTCACCACAGCACCGCGGGGGGTCGGTTACCTCGTTCGCAGTTTCGGCCGCTGAAGCCCGGCAGGCAGAAACACGTGTAGGTGGATCCCGACTGGCTGGTGCAGGTTCCGTTGTTCTGACACGGATGGGAGTGACAGTGGTTGACAACTGCGGGGGGAGATGTCGATGATAAGAGCCCCCTGACGGAGAGCACAGGCAGAGTACCACAGTAACACAGCTGATCCGTGTTAGTAACGTGGAATCAGCCCTTATACAGTACTGTGTAAAAGTGTTAGTCATGCGACTTGAATGTGTGTTGAGAAGTACAGGTAGATTCTTATCCACCATCAGGGGGGTTTCTGGTTGGTCCCAGATTCATTGTGCAGCCTGAGTATGACCTCAAACACCCAATCTCAGTCATACACAACTATCTTCAGCAACAGATGGTCTGGTCCCCCCAGAGCCCTCATCTCAACATGATCCAGTCAGTCTGGGAGGACATGCAGAGACAGTCAAAGTCTGCAGAACAACTGTGGCCAGTTTGGAAGAACCTACCAACCTCCACCTTAAACTGCATGCAAGTTTGCATAAGAGAATTGATGCTGTTTTAAAGGTAAAGGGTGGTCCCACCAAATATTGATCTGACTGAGGTTTTTTTGTCTACTGCACTTTTTAGAAGGTTTATTGATCAATAAGTATTCATGGCATTATTTCTGGAACCGTCCTCGCTTTATAGCATTTTTCCCACAGGTGCCTCACACTTTTGCACAGTACTGTATAATGGGGTCCCATACAAGGGGGTTTAAGGGAAAAAATGACCCTTTTCAGGGCTTGTGATTCAGTACAGCAATTATATCAGTAGGAGAAAAAAATGTTAAATTCTCACCATTGTATGTTTTCCAAAACTCATCCTGTTGTGGAAAAAATGGAGAAAAATGTAAAATTGCTGCCTTATGTTGCGCCGTCGGTCACACAGTAGAAAACTGACAAGCGACTTTAAGTCCGCATTAGATGGGATAGAAAAACAGACAGTCAATCCTTTGCGTATTATGAGGATTTTTCGTCAGGAGAGATGATTTAAAGTCACCCATTTCAGACAAGTTTGAGTCTAAAAGAACATGTGTGCGGTTTCAGATACTGATGTTTCTTTTACAAATTCCAGTACTTGGTTTTTCTCTGTTCCATCCATCCACACGGTGTTCACAGGGGCCACTTTACCTGAAACCCATGTCCCTGAACTGTGGGAGGAAACCGAGCACCTGGCAGAAACTCGTGTCAGTTACACGAATCCCTCGTAACAGCGAAGGTTAAATATGATGCTGTCAACTTAAAAAAAAGTTCATTGTGAAATTCTGATCCCTACAGTTCAATACAAACCATAACACGGCATCTTTTGCTTAACACCTGAGCTCCGCAGGTCGGCGTGTCTGTCGTCCCTCGGTATAAATTTCCCACCGAACAGGAAACTTGCTCACTGAGTCCTGCTGAAAAACGCTTTAAAAAGCTGTGGACGAACCAAACCTTCCATCAGTTTTGGCTCGAAAAACCAACAATGACACCTCCCAGCAAGGAGGTGCTGCTGGGGGATATTTACCCCAAACGGCTCCGGCAAAAATGAGGCGTGTAAATGGGTAAATGGTGTAAGTGGGTAAATATTTACACATAAACAATGGATGCAGCTCTGGGCAAAGGTGTCAGCGAAATAAAAAATAAAAATGTTTCACGAATGGATTCTCATCGACAGTAAACAATTAACCCTAAACTCTGATCAACTTTCAAGGCCCGATGAACCAGAGCTGAGAAAATGGTAAAAAAAAGAACAAAAAAAAACAGGCTTTACTGGTTATAAAAGGTCAATAAACGTTGTGAAGCGCAGAATTCAACCGACTTAAAAAGCAAACTGGCGTCAGTCCTCAACACTACATGACATCAGTCTGAGTTTCTGCCGTCAGACAACAACCTAAACACAGCTGCAAGTAACCTGCATCACCCCCCATGGAACCGAGGGGCTCCTCTAAGGGAAGAAAGACGGCGTTTTTTAAAAGGAGAAGATCTACGCAGTCCGTGAAAAAAAAAAATCATTCCAGCACAACTGGAGTTGAACCTACATGTTGGATTCATGAAGTCACCTGAAGCAGCAGATTGTTCATTTGATCTCACCGTCACTTGTTTGTGCTCAAACACCTCGCGAGCTTCTTCGTAGGAGCATTTCTCTTCCAGACACTCACGCTCTAGGTCCCCCATCTTCAGCTCCTCAAACCAGCCTGAGTTGGCCCTCCTCACCCTCTCCAGGATGCCGTGGGCCTCATCCCGACCAAGGAACACTGGTCAGGAATCAGAGAAGCGGGTCTGAAACATTGTCAAGTGGACCTGCAGGCCTTGGCAAAACTTCAAGGGCTGAATCGCTCAAAACGGCTTCAAAAAACATCCTACGGACACAAATCTGTTACCCGAGGCGGCGCGAGAGCCCGAGAAGAGCAGCGAGAGGCAGAGGACGTGTAGCCACATGGTGAATTGTGCCGAACTCGCGCTGTTATCTGTATATCCATGGTGGGGTCCAAAGTCTGGTCATTCCCCTCTGCGCTGGTCACGGCGAGATGCTGCCCTCAGCCCTCGGGCCCAAAGCGGCACAACCTGCACACATCATCTGTTCTGTGGAACCGGCCTGCTGGACACATCTCTGTGTTCCGGCACCAAAATGGCGGGAACGTGACCAAAAAGTAGTCATAATCATGGTAAAAATAGCTTCAAGAGGCAAAAATCCACCTGTTTTGGGCTGAATGACTATGAGTTACATGAACCAAAAGAAACTTTCAGTTACCACTGTTTTATTATGCAAGACCTTGCAAGAGATCAAGGTGCGCAGACAATTCAGACATCTTGTTTTCTTAGTGTTGACATCTGCTGTTTTGTACAAGAAAGCATCTTTCTTTTTAAATTCTTTTTTATTCATTTCATTCGGCACAGAGCTGCGTCAGCAGACAGAAACGGGACTGAGACATGGGGAGTGTGTGCCCTCTAGTGGCAGCGAGAGGAAACGCAAACTGTTTTCATTCTGCAAGACGTTTCTCGTACAGAAAGACAAAGAAAAATGCAAGAAAAAATGAAACTAGTAAATGTTTGTATATATTTGGTCATCCATAACTTGTATGACTGTGAGACAAGATATAGTGGCAGCAGGTAGTTGCTTCTGGACTTATACATGGAGAAGTCAATTGTGAGCAACACCTTCTCTAGGTTATCGGACCTTTTCAATTAACATGTTAATGTTCATATTTAACACAAACTTTTAAGTCTCTGCAACCATCTAGAATTAGAGGTCCACTTGTGGCACTTGAGGAACAGGTACCGTACTTATTGAAGCCCATCACCCGATAAATACTGCTAAATAAATACAGCTGTGAGGGCTTCAGCTGTACTTCAGTTTATTTAGAAGCTAAAAAAGCAGAGATGTTAAGTGAAAGAAATATTCTCCTGTGAGGGGAGAGCTGGACCAAGATGGGGATGCAGTCTGCGGGGGGTCTCGGGGAAACGGGGCCACCATTTCCACCAGTTCGCCATTTTTAACCAGTATTGATACAAACCGTGATTTCGTGCTGGTTTGCGGTTGCCAGGCAGAGCTGTTTGTTCATACAAAAACAGGGTGCTTTTCGGTGCAGCGGTAGGAGGGCCGACCTCACGCCGTCCTTCCTGGAGCTTCTGCGCTTTCGCAGCTTCTCCGTGGCTGTGTGTCGTTCCCAGTGAAACGTGGAAACGTGCGTTTTATCTCCTGCGCTGTGAGTAAATCCAGGAGCAGCAGGCAGTTTAAATTTAGTCCTGCCTATGAATGGAACTTAAGTTCCTTTCTACTGTTTATCAGTACAGAGGGCTGGGCAGCTTCTCCCGAAGCAGTTCAGGTTGAGAACGTTGTGCAGAACGTTTGCTGCAGCGTGAGCTGGGATGGAACCTGGGCTCTTGAGCCCTTACAGAAATAAACTGAAAATGAAACTAAGTCAGTTACTTAAGTTGTTGAGAACACCTACGAAGTCAATGGTGTCGGCAGCGAAGGCACATTTGCCACCGGTGAGGGTGACACGGTGGCACGTCGGTCTCTCAAACACACGGCCACAGGCCACGACTGAGAAGATGTTGCGAAAACAGCTAGGAGCAGGGAGGGTTATTTACCCTGGTAGGGTGGCCTTCTTCACTGCTGTCAGGTCCAGTCTCCCAGGTCCCAGCAGGTTAGAGACCCAGGGGGGCGTCAGCTGGTCCTGCGATGCTCACCTCCCGGGGTCGAGTAGCTCTCGGTCCGAATTAACCGTGGGAGGCTATCGGGCCGCGACGGCCGCTCTACCTGCACGCCGCAGTGGCAGGAGGTGCTTCTGCCAGCCTCGGGTCTCCACCTGGTCTCATTAATTCGTCCTCCACTGGGTTGAACTTAGAGGAAAATCCACACCTGCAGACGCGAGTGGGAGGGAGCGAAAAGCTGTCCTCGTCACACAAAGAGGGGACAATGGGGGTCAGTCTGGGACCCGTGCAGTTTGTTGTTCTTCTCACATTATTAACTCAGACAGGGAAAAGCCCGCAGTGGCACCGTTGCCATGGTATCCGTGCCGTAAACGCAGCATCGGCTGAAAAACACGGTGCAGAGACACGCCGGCCTGCTGTGTAAACCGGTAAATACAGGTCACTCGGCGCCACAGCGCTGACATCGCAGCTGAATACAGTCGATCACAGACGTTTGTTTTGCATGATTGAGAAAATGTGTGAGTGAAGGTTCGGGGGTGTCTGCGTGCGAAAATAAGACGGGGTTGTGTTCCAGGCACCCGGTCCAGGTATCGAAACTGGAGATCGAAACAGTTTCTACGATATTGTCCTCGACCTGTACTGGACTTTCAAGTCTCATCTTGTTGTCCTGCTGCTTTTTGCAACTTCGCACGACGCTCCTCCTGGAAATAAGACGTTTCCCTTGTGACGCCTGGGTGGTCTTCACTGCTTTGAATGTTTAAAATGTTCATTAACCGCATGATGAAAACAGAACAAGGACTCAGTCCAGTGGCACAGTGTTCAGTACGGGCTGTGAAGGGCTCCTCTTTTGCTGCGTGTCATTAAGTTGTTGCCGACTCTTGGTGACATCACAGTGCCTCCAGAACGTTCCGCCCTCTGACGGTGTCCTTAGGCCGGACACGGGTTGGTTCACAGTCAGTCACTCAGTCCGTCCATCTGGTTCCCGGCCACCATACTGTTCCCTTCAGTTGTTAGTCGCTTTTCAAGAGTATTCAGTCTTATAGTATTATAACCACGTAAGTTGTACTTCCAGTCACAGTTAGGGATGAGCCAAGACCTACGGTTTGCCTTCCAGAGCATCTCTGGTGGCCCGAAGTCTTCTCCAGCACCACCGTGCCAGAGCCTGCTTCTCCTGTCCCGTTTCCTCCTTTTCTGTTTCTATTTACTATTCTTACTTTCCCAAGCGCGTTGCTGGACGGAGGTTTCCTTACAAGATCACTGGCGGACGGACGGTCAGACTAAACGTGACACATTTGAATAAGAGAGATTAAGTTAAAAATATGCCAGGAAAAAGTCCGAACAGTAGTGCCGTTGTGCTCCGGCACCGCGTTTCAATAAACCACCGCCGACTGCCAGGTTTACGTACGACCACGGTACAGTCGAGGTCACGAGAGAACGTTTTGCTTGCAGGAAAAAGGCGAGATAGATAAACGTAAACGTGAAGCTTATAGCGAGGACTGAAGTCGGATGAGGGGCTAATAAAGGCCGGGCTCCATTAGGACATGTGGTCCGAGCCCCAGCCTGGGTCGGGACCAAAGCCACAGTTAGGGGCCACGCCGGACTTATAGTCACGGACGTATCCCTGGGCCCAGCCTGGTGCTCCACCAGGTTCTGCCCCAGGGGCCACGCCTACCCCTGATGTGAATTCTGGGGCCCACTCATGGGCCACGATGGGTGAAAAATCGGATGCACAGTCCACAGTCCAGTCGTGGACACACTCTGGGGACCAGTTTGGGACCCAGTGCAGGGGACAGTCGGGAGCACAACCAGGGACGCAGGCAGACTCGCAATCCAGGGCCAACCCTGGAGCTACACCAGGGGGACAGTTAGGAGGCACAGCAGGGATGTATTCCAGTGGCCAGTCTGGGGCAAATCCAGGGCCACAGTGAGAGCCGAACTGCGGGAGCCAGTTTGAAGCCACAACGCTCGGGATGCAGGCCATGACCCAGTTGGGGTTGCACTCTTGCCCCCAGTGAGGAAAAAACCCATGGGCGCAGTCGGTGGCCACGCTATGGACACAGTCGAGGACGTCCTCGGGGGCCCAGCCAGGGCTCAGAACGGGGAAGACGCCAGGGTTGCAGTCTGGGGTCCAGTCCGGGGCCCCGATGTGCGCACAGTGAGGGGTCCACTCCAGAGCCCAGCCTGGGACACACTGTGAGCCACAGCTGGGGGCCACAGCGGGGATGCAGACCGAGATGCACTCAGAAGCCCAGCCTGGGACACACTGGGGGCCGGAGAGGGAGATGTCCTCCGCGGCCCAATCCGGGTCCACAACAAGGGAGCAGGTAGGGGGAACACCGGGGGAGCATTCCAGGGGCCAGTAGAGAACACGGTCCGGGGCCCAGCCCAGGAGGCACTCCAGGGTCCAGTTGGGGTAGCAGCTGAGGCTGGGCTCCTGGGGGCCGAACCGAGCCGGGTCAAAGGCACCGTGCGCGGCGAGCGGCAGGAGAGGCTCTGGCAGGGGCTCCAGGGAAGGCTCCAGGGCCCAGTTCCGCACGGGCACCAGGACAGGTTTCGGGCCGTTTTCCACACCGAAGTCCCGGACAGGCTCCGCTGCGCTTTTGGGAGTCGAGGCCCTGACCTCAGTTGGCAAAACCAAGAAAGCGACAGAGAAACTCGAGGTGAATTCAAGGTCAAATGTACTACAGACGTGGCCCTCAATCCGCCACCTTCTCTCACACACTGTGGTCCTCATTTCCAACGACGTCTTCTTATAACCCTCTTACTCTGCAAACACATGGTACCCGAGTAACTCGGTCTGCAGTTTTCCCATCATTTCAGCGGAATAACAGCCTGCGTGACGTCTACACGGCGGCTCTAAAGAGTGCCCCACACACGGTCTCTTATTCAGTCCTGCTTCAGAAATTCCCAAACACGAGGAACCAAAGTTTATCCGCGGTGTAGCCGTACCTGCCTGGCGGGGCCGTCATCCTCGGCTGGGTCTTCCGGTGCCGGGTTTCGGGGGTCTGCAAGGGATAATGTGGGGGGGGGGGGTTACGTGAGCGGGCCTCGCGGTGTGTATCGAGCACCGGTGTCCAGTATGAGGCAAATCAAACCTCCAGATTTATTAAACCTTACAAGTTAATAAAGCCAGAAACGCCGCCTTCACAAACTTCTACTCGGTGCTAGAAGATTCCCGATGAAAAATGTCTGTCCGAAAAGCCGGGAGCTGCGTCGGTAGTACAAGCGGGGGGCGTAGAAACACACGTTTCTCATATGAACTAGGATACCTGTTGGCCGAGCACTGCGGACAGACGTTTGCGGTTAGACTCAGTTCCGAGTTCTTATTACCTTGGAGTTTTCCGTGCAAATGAACTGCGGCGGCGAACGGCTGCATGAACGCCGTCATCGGGGGGTTAAGAAGCGCTGAAAGGCGACACTTGCGGTCTGTTGAGATGGTTAGTTATTCAATGTCCCTCCTCACCAGTGTCCAGGTGCACGTGGTCATGCGCTGTTTGCGTTGCTATGTACACAAAGCTAGTCGCTTAGGCGATGTTACACTTGCATAAACACCATTCTGTCGCCGTGCGTAAATATCGATCGGATGCACTGCGCCGTTTTTATCGTCACAGCTCCCTTTTTGCGAGGAACCCAGCCGGTAGGCGGTGGTAAAACGCGGCCAAGCGGAGCATCGGCGTACGGGGCGCGTCTGGCGTTTCCAAGCCGAGGAGGCGGAGAACGTGGTACGACCGCGGGCAGATGTTTTGTTTGATGGTGTCGGTGGCGCCCATTTCAGGGGTCGTCGTTTTGCCGTTGAAAGTTTTTCTAGGCAGCAGTTCCACGGCACAGACAGTTGTTTGCGGCCAATAAGACGGTTGTGCTTCTGAGGAGCTTCTTACCGACAGCCACCCGCGTCCGTAATGTGACACGAGGGCCCGTCCACGGTTAGACTGCATTCCTGCTCTTACTCACCGCTCGTGTGTTTGTTTGTTTATTGTTATGTGTGTTATGGACGTTATGTCACATCAGGGTTGTGAACGATGAAGTCCTATCCTGTACGGGATCTTTTTGGCTTTGCTGCCCCATACAGATGTACAAAACCCCACTTTATATGCTGACCTGAGTGAAAGCACTGTGCCACCCTCACCCCTGTTGGCTTCCCTGTGGACAGAAGTAGAAGATCCGCTGGACCGCACAGTTCTCGCAGCGGCCACTTATTAAACACCCCCCCGTCGGTGGACTTCGGTCCTGTAAACGGCGACCAGACATTGAAGCCGTCTCTCGTCCCCGCGGCGGCGTAAACATCCCGGTTGTGTAAATGTTCTCGGTTTTTTTTTTTTTTGCATCAATTTTGTATTTTCCTGCATTTTTAAAGTAAATTTAAGCAAAAGCGGATTAAAGTGAGACATGTTAAAGCGAAGTGTGAAAAGGGTTTTTATTTTTCCTTGCTCATCTTGCTGTGCCAACAGGACGCGATGCGTTTTTACACGGTTTTATTTAGCTGACACTTTCCTCCAAGGGTCATTATAAAGTTAGTGACTGACAGGTTTGTCCGTTTGTACGACCGGCTCATTTTCACGGACGCTACAGCAGGCCGGCAGAGTCCTCCGAGCGCCCGGCCGCAGCTCGAACCGCTGGATTACCGAGGACGTGTGATCTGAACCAACAACCATCGCGCTTCGTGTTAGTTTCTGACGCTGCTGCGCTGCCTTCCGCTGACATCAAGTGCACATTACTGTGTCTCTGTGGTTAAATACGACACGTCTCGTGACTAGTAGGATGATTTATTTGAAAACGGATATTAGGGTTCGCGTGGGCCGAGTTAGACAAGTCGCTCGAGCTGCTCTGCCGGTGACAGGTAAGTGAAGAACAAACACAGCGTTTGACCCACTGGGTGACGCAGCTATAATGTACCGTAAAGACACTTCCAGTGATCCCAAATAAAAATCCCCAAAAAGAGGACAAACATAACCAAAGTGTGACCGAATCCAACTGCGTTAAAGGTGGAGCTGCAAACGCTGCGTAGATGATGATAAAGTACAGAAAAGCTGAAATGGTTCCAGAATAAACTGGTCAACATTTTCCATCAGGCTTATCGGGGCTCCTGGATGTTTGCTAACCCTCTTTGCAGGTGTTCCAGCACTTACTGGAGATGCCAGCTGCCCAGGTTACAGACCTGGGGGTTTTCAGGTGCACGAGATGGTTTGGAAGAGGGTCCCGGTATCTGGCTACACAGCGGCCATGGTGCTGTTGATCCAGCGCAGGTAGTTCGCAACCCGGGTGTAGATGCCGTAGAAGCCAGACTGGGCACAGCCCTTTCCCCAGCTCACCACACCGCTGAGGAACCAGGTCTTCTTATAGAGAGTGACTAAGGGCCCCCCGCTGTCCCCCTGGCAGGAATCCTTCTGCCCCGCTAAGAAGCCAGCACACAGCATGTTGTTGGTGAGCGGAAGCTTGGTCTGGGCTTTGCACTCATTCAAAGACACGCGGGGGACCTCCAGCCGCCGCAGGACGGCCGACTCGGGCCCGAACTGCGAGAGCCTCCCCCAGCCGCTCACGACAGAGGTGCGGATGTTGGCCAGCGTCACTCTTACGAACTCTCCAGTCAGCGTTGGCAGACAAACGGGGACAACGAAACGGTCAAACTGGACTTCCTCGGCCAGACGTAGGAGCGCCAAGTCGTTGTCGGAGGAGGAGTGGTTGTACTGTGGGTGGATTATCATCTTCGCTACCTTCCTCACCTGCTCCGTCCCCTCGTGTATGGATCGGATGTGTTCACCTGGGGAGCCATTGCACATAAAGGCAAACGGTTAATAATAAGCACGAGTGGTCCTGTAGATGCTATCCCGCGAGCCCCTCATCGAGCCCTGTGGACACTCACCCACTGTGACCTTCAGCAGAGATGCCTGTGAACCCCATATGCAGTGAGCAGCAGTGAGAACCCACGCTGTGTCCAAGATGATTCCTCCGCACATGTATTTACTGCCGTACTCCAGCATTGCCTGAAGTGGGGTGAGCAAATGAAAGCACGTGAGGTGTGGATCGCAGGCATGAGACGGGCACGGATACTTTTTCGGTTAAGATGCAGAGCAAAGAGGGCAGCTTTTAACGTCAGTGGGATTTCAGAGCACGGAGTGGAGCAGCAGGTAGCTCTGGTGCCCTCCAGCCCCTGCACTGTGAGTTTGAATGTGACTTAAGTGCGTGAGGAGTTTGAATGTCCCCCCTGTGTTTGGCTCCTGGGCTTCCTTCAAGTGCTCTGGTTTCCTCCCACAGCCCAAAGAAACCTGTTCCACGTGAAGCGCTGACTCGGTTTGTATCACTAAGTTTGCCCTTAGCCTGCAAAGGGGTTTGGGTTACGTTGCTCTGTTGTGCGGGCAGGTCAAAACTTGTATTTTAGCATAACGCACTTAAGTAGCTGTGGACAACGGCGTCAGACAGATTAAAAATTAACCATTAAATAAACTGGTCCTTCAGTTCAGCAGCGGAAGCGGTGAAAGTGCTTGTCCTTAACTGTAGTTAAAAACAGGTGCTTGTTGTTTTTAACAAATGTGCTGCATGTGAAGTTCAGTGTACGGTTATTAACGTAAAGAAACTCGCCTGCCACGGACACTCCCCCTTCGGGCACACAGACCCCTTCACTATCCTTGGGGTGAAGGTCTCACTTGGGTTCGGGACCACTTTTCCGCAGGGAAATGGAACTAAGCGAAGGAGAAAAAGCGAGAGCCGGGAAAGTGAAACGCCGGCGGAAAACAGCAATCCGGGGTGAGGGAAAGACAAGAAGGGGCCAAACCGCGTAGATCCGCAGAACCCTAAGCGGCATCAGGGACAGGGGCGCAAGAGCGGGAGAGAAACCTTGCGGTTCGCAGCTGGAGTTATCGCTTCCCAGGGCGTAGCCTGGGGCGCAGTGACAGTGGTGCTTCAAACCAGGAGCTTCGGTGCAGAAGTGCTCACAGTCGCCATTTTTGTACAGGCAGCCAAAGGAGCTCTTCATCCCTGTGACAAACAGAATCCAGTTTCACACCTCCTGTCATTTAATCTTTACTAAATATTTTGTTGTAAAGATGGCTTTTGCCTACCGCTAAACTTTATAAATCACTAGAGTATAAAACCTTAGGAGTGATTTATCACGTCTGATGATTTATCTACTCCGCATTAGACCATTAAACCGGCTCCCAGGCAGCATGTAATGTGTGGAACATAAAGAGCAGGAGGCAGGAATCGAACCGTTACACACATTCAGGAAAAGTAAAAACGCAGAACTGAAAACAACAGAAAAATATATCCCTCAAACTAAACCCCAGGCGCAGAATCGTTGCTGAAGAGTTGAGTTGAGCTTACCCATCTCACAGTTCCGTCCCTCGAAGCCGGGGGGACATATGCAGGAATAAGACTTGAAATGGTCTACACACGTTGCCCCATTCTGACAAGGCCCAGATGTACAAGCATCCTCCTCTGAAACGAAACACGCAGCAGCAGCAGCAGCAGCAGCATCACTGATCGCTGTCATTTTGCCCATAAATGAAGGAGTTAGAATGTTGAAAAGAAGTGACCCATCACTTACTCCGGTACAGCACTGCTAAAATCTGACCCTGCCGCTCAAGCCTTTGTCCGGGTGCCTTTTCTCTCCGGGCTGATAAAACCCCCACCTGAGAGGCCTTCCTGCTCCTGTCATCCACCTGCACTCTGGCCCTGCCTGCCTTCCCTGTGCACCTCCTCTCTCCAAACACACATCGAGGAACCACCCTTCCCCTCTTCCTGCTCCCAAGCTGAGGAAGGGGCCTCCGCTCAACATCAGGCGTGCCATCTGACCTTCCGCCGCCTCTTCAACACGAACCTCTACAGGAATAACTTAACTTCTGCCCCCACATATAATAAATATTTTGGGAATAATAACAAAATCCACCTAGTTCATCTACTGACACGCTGGTCAATCCACCTGACCATTTTTGAAACAAACAGAACGGAATGGCTCAGAAACGTACCTGCATAGTTCCTCCAGAACTCGTCCTGTAAAAGAGACGAGCAAAAAGGACCATTTAACGGTCTGCGGGGGTCCGTGTTTCTAAATGGGCCGAAAAGGCGGCTGTTGGTGTTTTAATTTTTTTCTTAATGAACCTTTAAATTGTCTTCACACGTTTTCTGCTCGTACTCTCTACTCACGAAATTTTCTGGGATCGAGAAGATTTCCCGCGCTTCCTCGTAGCTGCACTTCTCCTCCAAACACTCCCTCTCCAGATCACCCAGCTTCAGCTCCTCAAACAACGAGTTGGCGCGTCTCTCTCTGCGCAGAAGCATTCCACTCGCCGCAGGTCTGTCCAAGAATACTGTACTTGCGTTCCACCGTTTCAGCAGACGTCACGAAGGAGGTCACAGACGGACACGAGGAAAGAGAGATCGTACGAGATTCCATTAGATAACGTGTATGGTTGGAAACCTCAGCGATCTCCCACCACCCCAAGACTCACCCGCAGGAATCCCACAGCTAGTCTGGAAGCTGAGGGAAAGCAGCAACAGGTGGAAGATCTTGGGTCTACCAGTCCCCATTATCACAATATTCCTTGAGTGACTGTGGAGAGCTTGACCACAGTGTGCACAAATGCGCAACCCCCGCGCGGAGAGTGGACATTGGACTAGATGTCCAACGGTTGTGAAATAAAGCGATTGCTTCAGAAAGGAACATATTGGTTAGTCTCCTTATTGGACCAGCAGAGGGAGGCATGAACCTCCCTTCCACAGATGGACCAGCAGAAGGGGTCATCAGGACCTGTTGGAGGGACAGCAGCTTCCATGTGAGACACTGAGAGCTCCCACTCGCTGTCACCAACCAGGTCCCGGGTGGTTCAGGGCACAGAGGACTTTGCTGGACGCACCCTAGATGGACGACCACCAGTCCGTAACCGGGAAACCCCACACGTTCGCTCACATCCTGCGGGCAATTTAGAGTAACCGCTCAAGCCGAGATGCGCGTCTGCAGGAGGAACGTGGTGTGTAGAACATGCAAACTACAGACGGGCTACATGAGGCCTGAGCCCACATCCAAATGAACGGCTCAGGTGCTGTGATGCACCCGCTCTACCTGTCTGATACTTCTTGCTCTGACTGGCGCCCACCTGTGAAGATGGACCTGCACTTCACTGCATTTGAATCCTCCCCAAGTTTTCTGTGAAACGTAGCGATTTAACTTTCTTTCCGTAAAACCTTTACGGTGCTGCTGCCGCCTCACAGCGGCTGGCCTGTTCGGGGATGGGTTCGAGTCCAGCTCAGCCTGCGTGGAGTTTTGTGTAGGCTTCCCCCCCACAGTCCAATGACATGTGTTTCAGGGTATTTGATTAGTCAGAATTGTCCACAGTGGGTGTGGACTGGCAGTCCATACAGACTGTCGTTCCCCAGCTTAGTGCCCGGTGACTCCAGGAGAGACCCTGGACCCCTGCAACCCCAACCCCCATACAGCAGTTATGGCTTTTACTACACATTACTGACACGTCTTCACTGTCAGCCGGTATCGTGTCAGTTCCCTTTTACTGTAAAAAACAATCACGTATCATGAGATCACCACGAACCATGTATACCTGACATCGGAGTGGCGGGTTAATAGCATAAAGGATTATCACTTTTCCACGCACTCCGGTCAGTCGGCGTTTAGCAGCGACTGATCACAGTTTGTATGAAGTGACTCGGATGTCCCTCAGCTGGGCGACGTCACCTCGCGTGAAGTACGGATCTGTACGCCTCTTCCACCCAGCGTGTAATCTGACAGCCACGCTGCTGTGTAACGTAAAAACAATCACACGGCTCATAAAGCCCAGGATGGCAATGAGATTTCCGGTCGAGCCATAGATGAGGTAAATGAAAGCCCGAAAAAAAAAAAAAAAACTTAAATAAAGGAACAAAACAGCTTGAGTCGTTGCATTCACACACTTTTCTCAATATTAAATTCAATACAACATTGAATTCAACTCAGTCTGTATCTTCTAGCCCAGAGCTCAAGTTCACATTGAGGAAGGAGAGGAAACGCTTGCAAAGCCACATCAGAAACCAAAATTTTAAAAAAATGTGAAAAGACCCGGGGTCTGCAGGTCTATCGAACCATACGAAAACTCCCAACCCTTCGTGACGGACACGATGGCTGTCTCGAGTGCTTTTTTCCTCATCAACTTACTCTTTTCTGTTGCTGCACGAAAATTTTAAAACAATAAATACAAGGCAACTGCATTAAATATTAAGCATCTCCTTATTTAAAAATTCCAATTTGTCCCGTCTGATGAGCGACATGCATTGCTGGATAGAAGTATTAGTGTGGACAGATTCCCATTCTGCTGCAAATATGAATGCATGTGTGGGGGGGGGGGGGTGTCAGGGTGTGGTTTGTGTGTCCCGGGGATGTGGTCAGTGCTGATACAATCCTAGTCGCTCCACCTTCAGGCCAAGCCTTCCAGGATAACTCGGATCTGCTCTCCTGCACTTCGCAGCCCTTCCTTCCACTCCTGAGGCACTGCACCAGATCCTCGCCCTGCTTGTGCGCCGAGGAGAGCTCCCAGCGCCGCTCCGCGGTTACAGTTCTCACCTGTGTGCACACACGCTGGTCAGATGCTGCTCCAAAACACACACGCACACGCAAGACGCTGCGGGGAAATAAAACACACATATCTGAGACTAAAGCTGAATCGTGGAATTAAAGTGTCATCTGCTCTTACCTCCACAGTTGGTATTTGCAAGGATGCCTCCACAGAAGTCGTCACAGAACTCGTGAGCTAAGTAGAAGAGGCTGCTGAGAGCACCTGCACAGGTGAAAATAACCAGAGAAACAGAGTTACGAGTGCTGACGGACAAACACATGGGTATAATACGGGGTCTGAAAACCAAGCAGGTTCACAACGCTTTTCAATTTCATACACCATATACTAAGAAGTAAGTAGGACCTTTGATGTAGCAGGCAAGACCCAGTGCTTCCACGGCGCTCTGGTGCACACGCAGCCTCTCCTCTGAGGATTTCGGAAACCTGTCCCACAAATCAGAGAGATCGTGTCTTTTTTATTTAGCCGATAGCTTTGTTCAAGTCAGTGTATATTCTTCGTTTTATAAATAACATGTACAACTGAGTATTCTTACTATATCAATGCAGGAGATCCCGCAGATAACAGGACAGCGGTACTACACTGCCTGGAAACCATAGTGGACATGCAGATACAGGGTCTACTTGGACAGGTGAGAAGTTTTAACCTGGCTGCTCTGTGCATGTATTTCTGGCAATTATCCCAAGCATTCAGAGCAGAGGACTTGAGGGCGGCTTCTGCCTGTTGTCGCAAACAAGCACCATTCAGGGTGGCATGGAGTGCGCTGGCATAGAGGGTCACGTACACGTCCAGATTTGGGTGGGGGTGTGTGAGCCTGACAAAGTCCACCGCTGCGGTCACCTGGACACACGCAAAACAACAGATGAATTAGCATTCAGTCCCAAGAGTTTTACCAGTCATCTACATCTGTGTTCAGGAGATGGACTTTTAATATGTTGCCAGTGTTTCCTCATTTTCTACTACGGAGGTAAAGCTTGAACAGGAATCTTGTTCAGTACTTAAGAAAAAAAAAAACGGATGCCGTGATTTATCCTGCACAGATCAAATTGTTACATATTAAAAATTGAAAAATCTGCCAATATATTTTTTAAGAAACTGACAATTCGCTCTCCTGCTGCATACATGTTCATTGTAAATTTCTCTCTAACGTGTTTTTTTTTTAAAGTTTTTTGGACCGCCTCACCCTGTGACCGCAAACAGGACGTGTTACACCGTCTCTGCGTTTCTGAGATGTGTTTTCCTAGAGCGATCACCTTTCACAGTCTGCTAACTAAAAATTCTTTCCTTTGCATGTTGCGAGACCTGGGGTTCTCTTCTTCCCCCTGGTCAAGTATGATGAGAAATTCGAGGGATCACGTGCAGCGATGTAAGCTTTACGCCCAATCAGCTTACAGCCTCATCCTTGCTGGCAGTAGCGGAGAGCAGCACGAAGGGTATAGCCATGGGCAGGCAGCCTATTGCATCCAGCTGGCTGTCAGCATGTGGTGCGTTCATCCATTGCCTGTACCGGTCCTGGGCAAACTCTAAAACCTGCGCGTGAAACCAAGAGGGCTTCATGTTACATAACACGTCACTCTTCTTCACTCAGACTGATCTCAGGGTCAAGTAATTGATAGTACATGACCAGGTAAGTTTTGCCTTTTTGTGTGGAAAGTAAACTGTATTACAGGGACGCAGATTAGTTGCAGGCTGTGTTACCTCGTTCGGGCAGATGGGTCGCAATTCCATCCAGTCGGCAAAGAAAGCTCTGTGGAAGGATTCTGCATATGTGTCTCTGTGCATCCCAGGTGTGGTCATGAATTTGACATAGTCAGAGAGGACTAAAGCGCGTGCTCTGGGTTCTCCTACATTGCTGTACTTGGCCTGCACCAGTGTCTGAGCTGCTCTCAGGGCACAAAGTGTGTTTAGCGTGTTGTCTCCTGCCTGCAGGCCTGTAGATTAAAAAAAGACTCACAAACTCTGCACAGCCGTGTATAAAATAAAGACAGGAACACTACCTAGCTGTGCAGACAATGAACAATGGAGTACAGTTGAAAGAATAACAGCTCTGTCAGATGTGCTACAAGTCAAGCAGCACTTGTTTTTAACCTTGATTCCGCAGCAATGGGAATTACTTTTAAGCAGCCTACTTTAATTCTGATGAACATGCATACATGTTCATTCGAACAGATGAGCTAAACAAATACATGCACATGAAAAAGGTGTGCAAGAAATACTGCTGAGACACCAATTCAAGCAATGCGAACGCAGAGTAGTCGCGAAGCAGACAGAGTACCTTGATGGTAGTGAACTGATCTCCCTGGTGTCTTCCAGAACTTGAGTTTATCGTGAAGAATGACATTACCCACAACCTCGGGCTGGTTGCCCAAGGAACGGTTGGAGCGTCCACTGCCAGCTGTGGAACAAGTGAGTAAGAGACTGAAAAGGATACAGAGCACTGAGTCAGACAATGGACCTAAAAGCACAGCATGGAGAGCAGAGCTTTTTCTCTCACTCACATCTCCTCCTGTGCAACATAAAAGCAAAAATGGCCACCCGACACGCTGAAAACACGCATTTTGCTGTTCCTGGAGGTAATTTGAATATTTCCAGGACATTCCACAAGGAGGTCATTGAGAATTATATTGCTGAAAGGCAAATAAACAGCAAAGCAGAATTTCTGGGATGAAATATGGCTGATTTTTCAGTAGGTTACTTCCTGTACTGTAAATAGCAAAATAACCCTAAACCGAGCGAATTGTTCACCTGGGTTGGACAAGGTGAGTATGCTGGAAGGGTGCCGACTCTGTGGCGCCTGGAAACCTGTAATCCAGCCACCAAAGTCACCTCTGATGTCCTGGACGTTGTAGTACCAGTGCACAGGCATGGACATGGCATCTGCCACACACATACCCCACACGGCTTCCCCAACACACCTGGGTATCGCAGCCATTGACTGTGTGCACTGTTGTGGATTAAAAAAAAATGTTCTGAACGATGGCTGAATATCAGAAACACAGCAGTAGAATGACTCACCACCGCAGTGGACTAAACTACACCATGTTCATATTTACCCTCACAGAGGACTGTGGTGGGTCAGTGCTGGTGACCTGAAGCTCATCCCAGCTGAGTCGACAACGCTGAGCTCAACCCCTAAAGAAATTTTAAAATACCGCTGGATCGTCATCAGTCGTACAAAGAATGTAAAAATGAAGCAAAACCACATTTTAATCCCTTAAATTCACTCGTCCTCTTCTTCGCCTGGGAGTTGAGCGATATGCCCAAACTAAATGGCGGGTCAGCGTCGCCACGTAAAGGTGTCGACAACACATTTGAACAGATTCCACAGACAAAATGTATGTGTTACCTGAAGTACAAACCAAAGTAGACAGCGCCCGTAAGGTGTAACGCTCAGGTAGGTTGTTGGGTAACCTGCGCACGAGACGTCGGTCGCCGGTGTCACCCAGCACTGCATAAAGTGGCGTGACGTCAGCGGAGTGCCGGCAGATCGGACGTCTTCACGCGACCGTTGCCGCGGACGACGTCACGTGCCGGCGGTGCCGCGCCAGTATTTACTGAGCGTACGTCGGAACTAAGGTTTTGGTTACTGGCGACTTAACTGCGGTCCGTCCTGTTTGTCCAGCGCTTGACAAACACGTAACCTCGCTTTAACTGCTACGCGCGTCGTCAGCTAGTTTTCCCTTCTTCGCATGAACTTTGGAACCTGTACGTTTGGTTAGTAGTGTCACTCGACCAGAGCGGTGATCGATTGCTTGTGCCTTCCCTGCAGGGAACCTAGTCGAAACGGCGCCCAAGAGCCACAGCGAACCTGGAGAATGGCGTGCGGTGTCCGTTAAAGAGAGTCGTTCACGGTGGGCAGCGTTTGCACGGGCGATGCAGATAGACTGCCTGCTCTTTAAGCAGAAATATGTAAAACGGTTTTGTCCCGGACGCGCGATGTTAGGTCTCCCGCCGGCTCCTATGGTGCCGCTTGCTATGTGGCAGTGAACTTAACAACAAATATGGACTGTTGACAGAAACCGTTCTACACGCAGCCAGTCCGTTAGAGGAACACTGGTTTGCGGCGGTTAAGAACAAGACAGGTGCGTGTCCGCAATACGAAACGCCGCAAATGAGAGGAAATGTGTCGAATTCGACGCAGGGAGGATTTTGAACAATACGTACAAGTGACCCCGCTGTACGAAACTGTTAGGGCCTGTGGAAGTGCGTCCCAGAGCGGGATGACGTAAGACGGGGGGCCCGGAGGTTTGACCTGTTCTACGTTGCTGTTATTTGGTGTCTTGCTTGAGAAAATGTACTAACTGAATTGTGTGCATTTTCCAGATTTATGTTGTTGTACCAGCAGGATATCATAGAGCTGCAAACAAGTGCAAAAATGGAGATCAGGCCTCATGAAATTGGTAAAGCATTATTTAACTTAGTTATTACTTAACTTGGTTTCATCTACTAAGCCAACAATGTGCTCAATTTAAACTCCCAACAACAGTTCTCCTGTACAGCCGCAAGACTCTTTACGTTATTGTGGCGACTGTGTTTTCCATCTTTAACACTGAATTGTTTTGCTCTGATTTCAGAAAAGGCAAAGGAGTTCTGGAGCCGTGTTGATGTAGATCACATGTTCGATAAGCTAAACGGATACCTAAACAATCTGAGAGCGACGATTAAGAATCGCACTGCATCAGACAGAGGTGCACACTTGCATTTGGGCTTTTATCTTACCTGTCCGTACCTTACGCTGCGTTATAAACTGATTTATTTAGAAATGCAAATACTGTTTTCTTCATTCAGTTATTATGTTGTAGAGTATGTCTGGAGCATGACCCTTATACTGGAATCTGAAGTTTCTCTTGGCACTGATGGCGAGATCGATTCCATCCAGGAAGTACTTATAAGCTCAGGTGAGCTGCTTATACTGTATGTCACCAACCTCGACACTGTTTTGTTGCTGTGTAAACACTACTGTAGCGTACTGCACAACATCGATTACGTAGAAGCTGCTGTGCTGCCAGCTTTTGCTGTAAAGAAAGGTGTTTCAGTAAATAGTGCTATCACAGCTATTGTGCCACCACTGTCTACACCTCTAGATGATCCTTTATCCCACTGCTCTTTTTTCAGACATGGTATCAGCTTCTCTCACCAAAGAGGAGAGTAAGCTACCAGCACTGGAGGAAGGAGAGGGATGTGAATGGAAAGCAGACAGGCTAGTGGAGAGCTCGTGATTTCTTCATATTTGCTTTACTGTAGTCAAGAGCTAATCGTGGCGCTATGTGGTTTGAGCCATTTGTGCACGATAGACCATAAGTCTTTATTGTGTATTTAAGCAGAGGAAAGTATTGGATTTTGGCTGTCTGGGTACATCAAACCAGAGCAAACTAAATATGTTCTATATCTGTATCTGAAGCGCTATATCCTTCACAAAGCCACTTTAACCTTGAACACTGTGCAACTTATCCATGATGTTAAATATGAATATAGCAGCAAGTTTTTTTTTTTGTTTTTTTTTTTTAATCTGGCATAAATTCTGCAATCTACTTGATGTTGTCCATAAATGAATGTGTTTGTACAGGAAGACGAATGACCAAGACTGCAAATCCGAAGCTCTCGTATCGATATTCCAGCACCCTCGTCCCGACACGGTGCTGAGTGCAGTCCAGACAGATGCCTCTGACTCCCCTTTGTACCAGCCAGCCCTTCAGCCTCAAGCAGATCACACCTTCAGACCTTTGTCACCTGTTCAGCCCTCCTACCAGTCACATGCCTGTGATCGTTCCTGTGTGCCCTCTTTGGCTCTCTGTGAAAATTACGTCCGGAGTGAGAATCCCCTAAAGGTTCCTCTCTTGTACCATTTCCAGCGGCTACATGCCAAGCCCTGCAGACAGGCTGGCGAGCCTGGGGTGACAAGGCAAGATGTTTTATACAAGGCCCCATGTGGGCGTAGCATGCGCAACCCCAGTGAGGTCCTGTGTTTCTTGCATGAGGCAAAAAGTGAGGGTGTGCTGCGCCTGGACAATTTTAGCTTCAATGGCGATATCCTAGTAGAACAATATTGTAGTCCTGCCACCACACCGCTGGTGTTTGAGAAGGATATTAGCAAGGGCCTGGAACCAGTGCCTGTCCAGCTGTGCAACGAAGTTGATGGGATGTGGCCCGAGGAGTTCCGCTACAGGAAGGACAGGTGGCCCCATGGCTGTTTCATCAGCTCCATCCCACCCTTTTCTGCCTATTGCGATTGCCAGGACGGCTGCATGGACGCCTCTAAGTGTTCCTGCTTGACACTTTCCCTCAGAGCTGCTTGCACAGAGGACCAGGGCAAAAGCCTGGTCCCAGAGCTGTACACCCACAGACGACTTCTCCGGCCAGTACCATCAGGGTGAGCACTCGCCTGTTATTTGGCACACGTTAGCGTGTGTGTGTGTGTGTTTGATTGTTGACGGAGCAAGTGCAGTTGTACAAACTCAAAAACCACGTGTGTTGTTTGGGTGTGCAGAATCTACGAATGCGGCCCATGGTGTGGCTGCAAACGGGAGCGGTGCCAGAACCGTTTGGTCCAGGATGGTCTGCGTGTGCGTCTGCAAGTCTACCGTACGTGGGACCGAGGCTGGGGTGTGCGCTGCCTCGATGACATCGATCAAGGCACCTATATCTGCACGTACGCAGGTCGGCACACACACTTGCTTGAATATACGTACTCGTGCTGATATTCGGCTGTGTGGTTGATGAATGTCACTGCTTTCTTCAGGGGTGCTTCTCAGGGCAGGGTCAGATTCAGGCGGGTCAAGTTTTCGCACAGCTGCCGAGCCTCTCCCTTTGAAACGGAGGTGGGAAGAGACAACTTCTGACGATGAAGTAGAGGTGGTGGAGGAATGGAAGGTGGCTTCTGAGGGGACAGAAGCTTCTGTAGACTCCCTCGATGCTCCAAGCCCAGACCCCACCCACACATCTTCTCGTTTACACGTGTCTGTAATCCAGGGCCTTCCGGACAAGGTTAGAACAAGAACTTGCTGCTAAATTTTTTTTTTTTTTTTTTTTTTAAATTCACTGATGCCATATCCTGGTGTAACATTAAGTTAATAGCTAAATTTTAGAAAAACTCCAGTTATAAATCCAGTTTTTCAGAAATCTGGATTAAGGGAAATTTTAAGGCAAGAGAAACCAGATCATAACTTCATTTTATTTTATTTTCAAAGTAACCCCAGTTCCTCGAGGCTCCTAGGGAATTCTTGAGAACCTGGGAAAACTTTGAGAGCAAAATGAAACACTCAATATAGAATTGTTAACATTTGTTTTCAGCTGACCAAATTTGATGAACAGGTTTTCTGAATCTCAATTTTTTTTTAATGCAAAACAAATTAAACTGGTAAAATCTCTCCAAAAAGAGACCTTCTCAGTGTGAAGAGTTGACTGGCAATATTCTGCTATAAGATCAACTAATACCTGCAGACAGGTTAATGGTAAAATATGCAATGGCGTAATAATTTGGCTGCAGTAAAGGTGTTTCTGAGCTTGTCCTTTCCATGAGTATCTGTAAGTTACTATAAATCACACCTTCCTCAATGTTTTCTCCAAAGGCAGCACATCTAAGTGGAGATGAATCAGAGGACAAATTCTCTCCCGGGTTGCAGTCCAAGTCAGCCCAGTGTCACACAGGTGAAGTTTTGGTTGGACTGGTACTGGGTAGGTGGCATGGAGGAGACCGTCACCCAAAAAAAGCGTTGCCGTAACAGTCAGCTCTGCAGTTGTGGCCAAAAGTATTATCACCCATGCACATTACATATACAGTTGCATCACGATTGCAACGTTTCCATAAAACTGTTGAAGTTAAATCTTTTCATATCTACCGTGCGTATTTCTTGGTTGTACAAAGTGTCAGAAAGCTGGGTCACTGTCAAACGTTTTGGTCTCCCAGCATGACAATGGCCCAAAACGCACTTCAAAAAGCACTCAGGAGTGGTTGAGGACAAAACGCTAGACTGTTCTGAAGTGGCCCGCAATGAGTCCAGATGTAAATCCCAGTGAAAACAGCAGCTGGGAGAAGGAGCCCTTCACATGTGGGAGAACTGTAACAGAATGGACAAAAAGAGTGAGCCAGACTGGCAGTGCAGAGGTGCAGGAAGATCATCGATGGCCACGAGGTATTTTTTAACTAAAGGCTTTGCCACCAAGTACTGAGTTTGGGGTGTCAATTTTTTCAGTGCCATTTATTTTTATTTTCTGATTTAAAAGGATATATTATGAACGAAAAAGATTTGGTCAGAATTCTGTGAGCTACTTACAAAGAGTGCAAGGGCACTAATATTTTTTGGCCACGAATGTATGATTCAGACCTGAGGACATAAGCTGGGTGCTGTGTTTTTAAATGAACGTAGCAGCCAGTGTGAATTCAGTTTTCTGTATTTTCCAGATTTAGAGGTAGACAGCTTAAAGGGAGATGAAAGTGTGGAAAATGAGACAAGGAAAAGATCAAAATGCAGAGTGAAGAGAACTAAAAGGACCTCTGACACGCAGCATACAACAAAGGATGTAGACAGTGATGAAGAAACAAGGCAAGACGCAACACTGCATAAGGACTCGGAGGACACGCTGTATTACGTGGATGCCACCGAGGAGGGTAACGTGGGAAGGTTCCTCAACGTAGGTATCGGCCACATACGCACACAGCTATCAGAAAATATTTTCTCTTTTCACCCAGTAGGCGGGGCAGTGGTTAAGGACAGGGGGGGAAAAAATCAGTCAAGTGTTATCAGGAGACTGTCACTTCTTTTCACATGGAAACACCCAGTGCAGCAGAGCTAAGTGTCAACTGTAAGAGTATCGAGTGTCAGTCTAAAGTTGCTGCCAGTCTGTGACTTGCAGTACCTGGAAAGATGAATGGAGCAATATTGTAGTAGGCAGCTGAGGAACCAGGTCGACTGTGGCAGCTTGACGTGGCAAACGGGTTCGGCGTTAGTCGCAGTCATTGATACCGCTATGCTACTTCTGTGTCTGTTTCTTTTTACTCCACGGGTGCATCACTGGTGCCCAACCATTACACCTGCATTTCTCTTAGGAACCCTTTTTCTTTAATAATGTTTTTCAACAGCGCTATTGCATCAGCACTACCCCTGGACCCTTTTCACTGTGAGGCTGAGTAAACTACAGATCTCAATTATTCAACAACTAGCTGAGTTACCCAGTCAGAAAGTGACTAGTAATAACACATTATACAATTACTAAACTGTATTAACCTGTATTCCTGGTAAATTAGTGCATGTAGTGCATAAGCATTATTAGTGCTGTCAAACAGGTAGAGGCCATATAGTGACCCACCGGTCATATGTGTGCATAGTGGGCCGTCTGTCCTCATCCAGACAAACTACCAGGGATCTGCCTGGATGTGCACATCACTGATATGTGTAGCGCTGTGTATGTGTGTGAGAAGTGGCCTGTTTTGTCCTCATCGTGATGCATTGGGTAGGTTCTGCCTGGAGGCACAGGTCGTGTGTGTGTGTGTGTGAGTGAGAGAGAGAGAGAGAGAGAGAGGGACTATGTAAAAACCCTACTTGTGATGACAAGTATCTGTGTGCAAAATTTTAAGTCTATAGCTTGAAAAACAAAGCTGTGCATAAAGAACAAATTATCATATTGAGTTTTAGAAATAGTTTAGTAAATCAAGGAATAACTGTAAGCCTAATGCTGGAAATTTAAAGATGTTTTTAACCTTTGATTAAAAAAAAAATTCAATTGTGTTAATTATACTTATGACTTGAGTGTAATAAATGTAATTATAGTACTTGCAGTCACAGGTAACTTTAGGACAAATACACTTGTTTAGATGAGAAATTAAATGAATGACTTAATTTAGCCCAATTAGTTCCATGTGATTTGAATTTTTATAATGCAGTTAAACAATATTCTAACCAGAGCTCAGATGCGACAAAATGCGTAGTACTCTGCGAACGGCAAGTCCTTGACTTGAGTATTCTTGTTGTTGGATCTTCTAGTTGGTTATTTCAGGATGAGATATTACTGTGTTTAAACTGGAGCTGGAAACTGACATGGTTGACAATATTCTATGCGTTACTTCTGTTTCTGCTTTTTCAGCATAGCTGCTGCCCCAATCTCTTTGTGCAGAACGTCTTCATCGACTCTCATGATCGCAACTTCCCCACTGTGGCTTTCTTCACCAGCCGGTTTGCACTCGTGTTTTCCTGTTTTCCTGAGTTGACAAACAAATTTGTTTCAGTATTTCTTTTTTTTATGGTTTAAATTTTTTTTTTTTAATAATGTCCAGTACTCAGAATGCTGGGTCAGGACAAATTCCTTTTCAGCTTGGTGGATGTATAAATTATCGAAATGTACTGCATTTTTGTTAGTATTTAAAGATGGGGTTTTTTGTCTGGGGATTTTGTGGATGATCTTTTACTGTCATAAAGGATTGCAGTGTTCACCTGGACACCTACGTAGCCCACGATACCCGTTTCTTCTGCAGAATGGTGAAGGCAGGGACCGAACTGACCTGGAACCACTCTTACGCTGCGGGAAGTTCCCCCAACCGGGAGGTTTCCTGTCATTGTGGATGTGAAAGCTGTCAAGGAACCGTCGTCTGAGAACCGCAACCGACGTGGAGACGTGGGGGACACTAGCGTCCTGGGGCCACACTTCAAACATGCATGGAGTGCAGAACTGTTCCCGAGTACTGTGGAGAAGCAAGCAAATATTTCCACAGTTTCTGAAATATAAAATACATTTTGTAGAAAGTGTTTAAAACTTTGTATAAATTGCGTTTTAGTACAATTGAGCTTTATTGGCGGTTCTTCTAGGTGGATCTGGAGTTCTAACTTTCACATGTTGTATTTTAACTGTCCCTGAGGGTCTGTCTTAACAACAACCTTCATGACTTTAGTCATCAGCCGGGGATGACTGGTAGGATCCAGGATCAAGGTTGTGTAAACGGACCTGAAAAAAAATTGACAAATCCCTTGATCTTGTGGGTAGCAGACCTTTCACAGCCAGCGACTTGGCTGAGGGGTCCGTCTTCTGGGAAGAAGAGCTGTGTGGAAGCAGATAAGCGTAAGGGATTTGTGCTGCTAGGAGGGTTACTTGGTGGTTTTTATCACTGTATCTCTATCTTGCCTGGTAAACCTGCAAGGACTTTTCCTAACAAATGATCACGTCGTTCTAAGGTTCTGCCGAGTTATAGAAGGAAGGAGTCGTCCTGCTGCTGTGTCACACTTAAATGACACTGAACCGGATACGTGCCGCTGTGTCAGCAGCTCTTGGTCATTTTGAATTAGTTTTTTTGATGTTCTGCAGCTTCGGGAGGGAAATACTGCCCTTAATTCCACAGGCCAGCTGTACTTTCTATACATCCGTTTCTAGAATGTGTAACATACCGAAAACATCAAGATTTGCACTTTATTGCCTACAATTGATAATTCATGTCACAAAGATCCTAGAATTACCACAGTTCACACGTCATCTTTGCTGAGCACAATTTTATTTGAAGTTGGATGCAGATTCTTTTCTCCAAAGTAACACACAACTTAGAATAAAGAAAACGCCCACTACCGAAGCAGAATGGCTGTTTTCTAGCCCCTTTTCACCGCAGCTACCTGTAGAAGTGACAGAAAAATAGGTACCAAACAAGCGAAGGACTAAGTTATGAATGTGGGTCCAAGACTCTTCTGGAAAGGCTCAAGGGACTCAGCAGCTCTGAGGGACGGGGGGACATTCCACCATAGCAGGACCCAGTGAACGAGAAATACACAACAGTCTCCGGTGATCTTGTACGTGTCACCTCTGTCACCTCTACCGGCAGCTACGCGACAAGTGTCCGCATGCAAAGGCAAAATCAGACCAACTTTTAACATGTTTTTATCTCGAGTCCTCCGTGTTTTGTGAAGCGCGCTTCGTTCAGTCGGGTGGAGGAAGACGGCTGCTAGGCGAATACCCGAGAAGTTAAACAGCCCCCCCATCACAACTCTGTTAGGGGCTTCGACGTGAAACTTGTCCTCCGCCCCCCTCGGAGTCACGGGACGCATAAACGGGAGGGCGATGACGACGCGCCTCAGTCGCGCGACGGGCGCCAACATGACGACGACGGCGCTGCTGCTGACCGTCCTGCTGGCTCTGTGGGGCCGCGCGAGCCCCGCAAACCCCACGATCCCGCCGCACGACCAGGCGGCCAGAGTGGCCCGATTCGTGGCCAACCAGTGCGACTGGGCGTCCGTGGCCACCATCTCGAGCCGCGAGCCCGTCAAGGGGCAGCCGTTCTCCAACACCTTCTCCGTGAGCGACGGGCCCGTGGGCGGCGGCAGCGGCGTGCCTTACCTGTACCTGACCCGGATGGAGATCTCCGTGCAGGACCTGCAGGTAGCACCGACGCGCGACATGCGGCGAGAGACGCACGCGGTCTGCTTTACTGTGGAACACGTAAGGAGGCGGATCGAAGCCCAAGCGCCGCAAACACCGCGGTTTTTTAAGGCCTTCGAAAGGAGTGTCGCGTCAGCGGCTTATCTCGGCGCCCCAGGCTGCGCGCGGCGGTCACGTGACCGCGCGCCGGCTCTTCCGGGTCCCCGGTGCGTTTCGCCCGGTTTTCTCAAAGTTTCTCCTTCGCTTTCAAACTTCCGCTCCTTAAAAGGGGGCAGAAAAGAATCAGAATGTAGTCAGAATCAATCGAACTTGTTTCGTGAATCCGGCGAACCACAGGGAAATGTGAAAAATGCCTGTGCGCCACACTGTCTTCTCCTTCTGCGTGTTTATAACCTAAGCCCGTTGTGCGCACCTGTGCATCCACACCTACTCGTGGCAGAAAGTTGTGTTCTGTCCTGTTTTTCCATTTAGCAGATGCGTTTCTCCGAAGCCCACTAACTGTTAACAAGTATTTAGCTGACACATTTGTCCAAGGTGACACAGGGGCAGAAACAGTGTGCTAAACTCCATACAACTGACACACACACACACACACACACACTCGCTCTCTCCAGCTTCTCTGATGCACCTGAAACAGGTGTGTTCAGACTGAGCTGGACTGGAACCCGTGTCCGAGTGTGAGAGACTGTACACAAACAGCCTGGGTGATGGTGTGTTTCCCTGGCTGTGTTTCAGGTGAACCCCCAGGCCTCCCTCTCTATGTCTCTGGCCCAGACGGACTTCTGTAAGCAGCGGGGTTATGACCCCCAGAGCCCTCTGTGTGCCCACGTCATCTTCTCAGGCTGCGTTGTGGAGGTGAGTTCGTGGTTCCCACTTTGCCTTCCAGCACAGAACTGTGTGATCCCACTACACGTCACAACAGGCCCTTGTTGTTGAAGGTGTTAATACAGTTGTGTGTCTGTACGCGCTGTTTAAACAGGTAAACGGAACAGAAGCTGAAGTTGCGAAAAAATCCCTGTTTGGGCGACATCCAGAGATGATGGACTGGCCTGCCGACCACGACTGGTTCTTCGCAAAGATGAATATCACTCAGGTGTGGGTGCTGGACTACTTTGGAGGGGTGAAAACTGTCACCCCAGCGGAGTACTACAACGCCACTCCCTACAAGAGCTTTCGCTGTGAGTTCACCGTGTTTACACTGCTAGCGGATGCTTGTCTCCATAGCAACAGTTCTGAAAAGAATGTACTACGTTCCCTTAAGTGTAGCACAAATAGAGTATAGGTTTCTTATATTAGTTTGTTACAGGTTACATAAGTATATCTTAGGTTCTGTCGTGGCGGAAGTGTCTTCAGTGTGTAGCGTGCCAGTCTGTTAGTTTTATTTCAGCTGTTATGAAGCTCTGCTGCGCAGCTTGTAAAGGCGCTATGAACCTCTTGACTGAAGTTACCCAACTGACATTTTCCTCTCTGTATTTCCAGGATTGTTCTCTGCCTTTCCAAACCTCGGCAAGACGGGCTCTGAACGGCCTTTCAGCATGTGTGAGGGGGGTGGAGGAACCTCCTGTGTGGGACACGTATCTGAGTAGCTTTTGAATAGATTGCATGTAATGTGGTTCTGGTTCAGAAACCTTTCCGTTTGTCTTCCGAATATGAAGAAATGCTTTTGGGAAAAGAGTGTTCAGAAGCATAGGGTTGTTATTTTATTTTATTATTTTTATTATTAGTTTTTTTTTTTGCAAAGCGCTGCAGCAGGATTGTGAACATTAGCGTGATCCCGGCTCTGTTTGCTGTGACTGCCGTGGTCCTCGTCTCTTATTTTGAGGAAAAACACCTTTTCTGTTTCACCCCAGTACTTGCCGGACTAAAAACTGACAATGAACGTGGCGTCCCTCAATGATTAAAACCCGCCATTTTGTTCCCCGGCCCAGAGCCCCGGGGGGCAGTTCTCGCTAACTGAGCCGTTCATTTTTTATTTTTTTTTTGGCCTCTTAGTTTTTGGAACAAGCATCTAATGTCTTCTGGGGTGAGTCCACTTTTACTAACAGAATAATGTAGCTGTGTGTGTGTGTGTGTGTGTGTGTGTGTGCGCGCGCACGCACAGCATAGTGCATTGTGGACTGTAGTGTAAGTTCACTCCTTCCCACTGTGGATGTTTTCAGTTGCGAGGGGAGCACATGCTCTGCCTCTCTAAGACGTCCTCTAAAACCGGCTGCGCCGTGCATCTCGGCGCTGGAAACCAGGCGCAGTGTCGTGGTTACGAACAGAAACTTGCGGGGTAGGTTGTTTGCTCAGTTCCCAAAACTGCCCCTTTGCTGTAGCACTACTGACTAATTCGATCGGGGAGAAGGAATCGGCGAAACGTTAAAATAATAACCGGCCGAGGCCGTTTTCAAAGCTTCGCCTTCCCGGCCGATTTGAGGCCTCGTCTCTCGGCCCGGCGCGCAGCGTGTGGTCGCGGCTCGCGGGCGTCTTTCTTGGCTGAGCCGCTAGAGAGTGAACTGTTCACACAACATTTAGCCGTGTCGCACGCGGCCCGCGCAGCGCGGCTCGCCTCACTTTCGCCGCCCAAAGTGCCTCCTCCGTCGCCCTTGTTTTTGTGCGCGACTTGCAGTAACCTGAAGAAAACTAAAAACGTGTCCGGGAAGCGGACTCGTGGCGCTTGCTGCCGAGCGGAACGGCGTTTGAGGAACCGGCTTCTTGAGGAGTGTGTGATGTTGTGTAACTCGATTTGTTGACGGCCGCGTCAATAGGGGGACAGTGTCGTGTGACAGTGTCAGAGTTTTGCCTACGGTGCACAATTACAGCCCAGTAATGATTTCTCTGCAATAATTTGGGACCCCCCCCCCGTCTTGCTTATCCTTCAAAGCCGCTCCCCACCTTCCCAGCCGAGCGGAGATTTCCACTGGTTTTATCATCCAGTCGAGATTAATTCAGGCGGTCCGCTCCCACCCTCTGCCTTTTGTCCGCTGCGTTTCCTGCTGTTGTGAAGTACGGTTTTGTGCGGATTGTGAAATACCCTGTTAATCCCGGTCGCTCTGGGCGACCATTTCTTTATTTTGCGTTAATGTTTGTGCTGTTTTAAAAATCAATAAAGTTTGTAAACTGGTTAATTGTACGATTAGTTTTTTCATTGATATAACTGCACGTACAGTTCGCCGCCGTGTTTCTAATAATAACAATTTGTATGTTTAAATGCATCTAAAATGTGAATTAGCACTTGCATTGTTCCACTTACACATTAGCTGCTCTTCTGATGGGCAAATAACACTTGGGGGTTTTTTGGGCCACAAACTTTTACACCTGTTCACACTGTTTTTAAAAAAAAAAAACCTGCAAACACAGTTTGAATCTTACAACATGCATGATGTTTAATGTATGTTTTTTTTTTTTTTTAAATGATTTTACCCCAACGGGTCCGTTTTCCCAGCTTCTGCCCACTAGGCCGCCGATATTCTGCACGATAGCGGAGAACCTCCACGCTTGGGTTCAAGCCTGATCTCAAAGTGCTCGACGCGTCTGATGAATCTGGCGGTTCGGAGGGGGAATCGGGCGACGAGGGCAAGAGCCGAAGGGGCGTCGGGGCCGTTCGCGCTCGCCGTGTCGCGCGGCTCCGCGGCGGCCGCTTCGCGAGGCAGCAGTTCGCACGACCGGCTTGGTCCAAATAAGACTCTTGCAACATTCATTTGCCATATTTGTTGACATTTATTACACTTGTTCAGTGTCACAAAGCAGCGACTTGAGTGGCGTCTGCGATAAGCGTCTGTTTGTGCTGTTTGTTCGGCCTTCGCGGTGATGACATCCGTCCTCGTAACTCTTTAAAAAAGTGTCACTAATGTTACGCAACAGAGAACAGTCTTTTACTGCCCTTAGTTATAATTTTAAAAGTTTTTACAGTGCAATTTATTCTGGGCCCAGTAAAGTTTTCATCTTTGTATTTCTTATGCTTAAATGACCGAAAATTCACTTTCTGCAAATATATTTTAACACTTTTGCCGTCGTCATCCTGAAATAAAATGGGTGTCGTTTTATTTTATTGTCCCAGCTACCTGTAGCGCTTATAGAGGGCGTGTTGGTAGACTTAACATCTACGTTCGGACCAGAACAAATTTTTTAAAACCAAGTTACAATTTTAACGTTTACTAAAACAAAGCGGCCCGCAGGACGGCGGCCGAAGGCCAGGAGAGGGAAACCTTTGCTTAACACAGCTGTTCTCGTGCAAAACGGCTTCACACAATGAAATGTGAAGCAGACGTTTGTATAAAGTGATGTTCTGCGAATGTGACTTAGATCAAACATCAAAGGATCACCTTTATTAGCCTGAGTTTCATGTTCTGGTGTTTTTTTTTTTATTTTTTTTTGTTCGATGCGCATCTTTTCATTTAGGACCTGAACGTTCTGGCAACTGATGACATTTTCAGAAACGCCGAGCTGCCGAGAAGAGCTCCGCAAACGTTACCAGTGATCACGTCGACGGTGCCGCTGTGTCGTGTGACTGACGTCTGCCAGAGACCTTCTCTCCGGGGGTCGGGATCGCCGTCTTTCGCACGAGACCCCCTGTGACCTTCGTTTATCAATTCGTGATGCAACCGATTTTAAAGCGGATTTTACAAACACCGTTCAGTTGCGAACTCGCCCGTTCACGTGTACGGCGCTCAGCAGTGTCACCAGCACACACACACACACACACACAGCCTTTATGTACAGTAACCCTGAATGTCTGTTTACTGACCTGTTGCTACAGCATTAGTTGTTCTTACTTCCAGAAGAATAAAAATATAAGAACAAATATGTTTTCTGTGTACAAATAACCCTGATCTGCCCTCTCAGTGCATCACTTTGGTCACCGTTTCCAGTCATCACACCTTCTCATTTGTTCTACATACACAGCTTCAAATTTGGGAGGATTTAGTGAGCAGGACGAGTCGCCCTGATCCTCATGTTGAAAAATGACAGCTCGTGTCAACAGGTGGGACTGCAGAGAGGAGCGACTTCCTGTCGGAGGAGTGTGTGTGTGTGTGTGTGTGTGTGTGTGCGCACGCGCGTGCGTGTGTGGGTAAGTAGGACAAGAGGCGCGTTACCTTTGAGCTGCTTCCAGAGCCTCGCCGTACCTTCGTCTGCTTGTCGACAGCCTGGTGCGCAGCGCGAGGCGAGCCATGGCTCTTCAGAGGACCGGTGCCCTGGCCTTCTTGGCTCTATCCATCCCATCAGCTGGTAAGAACAAACTTCTTGCTTGCGGTTCGGTGACGGGGGAACCTGGCGACGCTACGAGGCTTAACGTCGTCCACTTCCTTGGCGGCTGCCAGCCGCTTGGGCCGTGGGGCTGTCGGCTAACAACTGCGAGACCTTTGAAGAACCTTCTGAGTCGATGCGTTGTGAGTTTGCCAAAAATCGGAAGCTCCTTCTCGAACCGTGTGTCCGCCTTACGTTTCCGTAGAGGTTTAAAAAGTCCTCCGCTGCTTTCCGTCAGCGAAGATCAAGATTTTAAGCGCGCGATGGCAGAAAAGGGAGGGTATTTTTGACTGCTGTCGAGGTTTGTGGCTCCTAGTTGTTCTCTGCTGATCTGGGGTTCGACTGCCAGCTGAGAGCGGGTTGAAACGCTGGGCCCTGTGGGAAGCGGCAGGTCCCGGGGTCTCCGGTGCGGTCCCCTGCAGGTTTGCGGAAGGTCCGCTCTCCGCTCCGTTCACGCGTGTCCGGCCTGGCGTTTTGCCTGTCGACCTCGCCCTGTCGAAAACTGCACGCCGTTCCCGTTCCGTAGCTGCAGATGCGGCTTGTTTTTGCACAACCGGGTGTTTCGAGGCCGCAGATCCCGACACGTCGCTAGACTTTGTCCTCTTCCGCCGATTTCCGAACCAGGACAAATATTTTTCTGCCAGTCGGCTGCTGTTAGCGTCTCCAAATTTCATTTACACGCCGTTCTACCGTCAGGAAGGTAACCCGCTAGTTTTCTGAAGAACGTCAGGCCCGCCATGACATAATAAAAACACGGAACGTTCCAGTGCCGTCAGCTGTTGCAGGTTAACATCGCAGCTTAAGAACAGCAAAAAGTTTCACACTGTAAAACGCTTTTGCCGTTTTATTGTTGTTGGAAGATCAGCGCATTTGGTGTTTGGCGTGCCTTCCTCGGGGCGGTTCCATCACTTGGTCTTCTGTCCCTTCTGCTAAGTCTCCTTTTAGCGCAAATTTCCGTTTTTACGCGTATTTCTTCTTTGCCCTCGGCCGGCCGGCCGGTCCTCAGGCCCGGTCGGCCTTCGCGCAGAACCAAACGGCTGGATTACAGTCGGCAAAAGAAGTCCTGTCGGGCGTTTCAGGACCTCCGTGTCACCCGTGTGTGACAGAGACCTTAACCAAGACCGGCACGTCGCGCAGAACCTCGGCAAACGTAAGCAGACGTGTGTAAAAGTTATACTGTTTAGTTCACTTTGGTGCGACGATCAGGAAGGGGGAACAAAGACGTGAAATTAAAAATATGCTCCGAGTAAAACGGCAAAGAAGCGGTGAGATGTATTTAATAAAGACGTAGCATTTCTTTTCACGGGAAGAGTTACAGTCTACCGGGTGTTTTCGCTGGTGGGACTGAGAGTGGAAAAATACGATTTAAAATAATGAGGGAAAAATGCGAAACTTGTTAACATCTCCTGGTTTTGCTCTTCTGGAGCAGCGCAGCTGACAGAGCCTGAGCTCACAGTCACAGTAATATTTGGTGACGGAATTTTCCCCATCTAGTTTATGTGATGGAAGAATAAAGTAAGACAGAAACAGGTCTTATGAACAACGTTCCTGTCCTGTAAAAACGCGTCGTAAGTCGGGTGTTTTTCTCATTTCAAACAGCCGCCTGGACAATGTCAGCTGCACAGATTTTGCCCAAATCTTCTGCAGACGAAGAAAGTCGCAGATCTGCCGCACGTGAATTTCGGCTCAGTTAAATATTATTGTTCCATTAAACTGATCTGCTTCCCTTTCAGTGCTTAACTTTTGTTTCGTTCCTTTACGTATTTGATACATCATGGATTTATTTATATGTAATGTTTTTTTTTTGAAAATCTCCATACTGGTGGAGACGCAGTAGCACCAGTCGCTTGAAAAAAGAAATCGGACACAGTAAATTGCTCTCCGTTATATTCTAAACACTATTTGGTCTCTTTTCTGAAAAGCTACTTTAAAACAGCATATTTTTCATCCCATCAGGCTTTCATTCCATCACCGGCTGTAATAGTCGGGTTCCTTCGCGGCCGTGTCCACGGGCGCGATGGACGTGGGGTTGAACGTGAGGTCAAGTTAACAGCGTTTTGAGTCATTTTTCTTTTGTGGATTTGAAATGTGTCAAAAGTTGAAAAGTCCATCAAAGTTGAACACAAATGCACACAATTCGTTTCTACTAACTGCACTTTGCTGAAGTTTGTCTTTTCTCTGGCGCCGCGTGACTCAGCAGTTCATCTCTTTTTTGCACCGTCCAGCTGCTGGAAAGATGCAGCCTGAGCATCACCGTAAGGCTGTGTTCTGGACAGTGGTCTCGGAATATTCCGGTTCTGCAAAGAGGACCGACGTGAAACGGGGAGCTTCTCGCCTCCAAAGTTCCAGGTCCGCGGTCCGACCGCAGTTCCCTTGTCCGAGTCCTGCCTGTGTCCCCCGGAGGTGCTCTGGTTTCCTCCCACGTTCCGAGCACGTGTTTTTAGGGTGAATTTGGCGATATGTGTAGAGCTGAGTGACCGGCGAGGGACCAGCGTCCCGTCCTCACCGTGTCGCATCACTTCCGCACGCGGGGTCTCCCTGCTGCCTGCGTCCGGACGGTCCAGGGACAGTAGTAGCCGCTGTTACTGACAGGTCACCTGCTCCATTTTCCAAGCCACGTCACCCACGATCCTTTTCTCTTCCGCGGCCTGTCTGACTGCCCCCCGCAGCGATTTTAGCCCGTTCTTCCAGGTTGAACCACGTGCCGTTTTAATTCACAGTTTTTCCAAGCGTCGATCTGCTCTGCTGTCCTTAAATTTGATTTCTGTTTTTTTTTATTTTTTATTTACCAACAGAACAATAGGTAACAAATAGCAATAGATAAATGAAACCTATAAACCCTGAATTTACACAGCACACATATAACAGCGTAATTCTGATAACTGCAAATTTCTTCACTTCCTCATAAGTGCTGCTTACTGTATGTCTTTATCGCCGTGTTTTTTCAGCTCATCTAAAGGAGAGAAAAATTTCCGCTCATTTACAGTCACGCGTGCGGAATTTACATTACGGCTCCTTTCTTGAGCTGAACGCCGCGAGCAGATGAGAAACCAGGGCCGCAGGCACAGTGGGGACGTATAAAACAGGCGGTCAGCGGGTGGCTGGTTTTTTCTTTCACCTGTTATGTTTTCTATAGTGATTTTCAGACACCTCTGAAGGTCGTACGAAACACCGCACCTGCGCTTCAGACCCCCCCCCCCCGCCGGGGCGGTGATCTTACCGTGGGCAGAGTAAACACAGGGTAAACACAGATCTAACAACCGTGCGATAAGCTCACCTCCAGCCACCTACACCTTCCCTCACCCACGCTTTTCATTCTCAGTGGCGGAAGCTTTGAGGTAAAATATAAAAATTATTTCACCATCTCCTCCTTTCCTCTTCACGTAATGTGCGGTGGCACAAATAAACGAAAGATGTCGTTCATCCTCACGCTTATGAGCCGCTGCTCTTGTTTGACTCGGTTTGTAGCAAGCGATAAATAAAAGGGTTGCTGTTGGAGACGACGGCGCAGTCGGTTTAACCGGATTTCTGCCGGCGTGGAGCGTGATTTGTTTTAGCAAAACGTACGACGAGGCGGGTATCGTGCGCTGGATCGAGAGGCTGAACAATGTAATAACGTATCGCAATCGATAATATTTCACTATACAAACAATTCCGCTCCACCGTCTGGTTTACAGAAGGTTCCGACTTGCACATCAGTGGTTATATGTGGCAAAAACAACATTTTTTCTTAGTTTTTTCTGCCAGATTTATTACAGCCCTAATCGGGTTGTTAGAGGACTGAGTCTCACATCCATTGTCACTAACCGTTTTTCCCGAGGAGGGTTGCCGGGGGTCCGGAGCCTGTGAGAATGGCGCTGGGTGGGATGCCAGTCACCCCGCCACGCGCCGCGGGCAGCCGCGAGCGACCGAGCCTGAAACACGTGTGTTTGGACTGTTGGAGGCAGACGCACACTCCGCTCCGACCGAGCCGCGTTCCGCCGATGCCCGACCGGCCCGGCTGCTGGGCGACAGCGGGACCACCCGCCGAGCTGCCGCGCCGGACTTGTTCTGCACCAAAGTACTGGTTCCTTTTCCTTCTCTCAACAAAAGTCCAGTTCGTCACCTTTCTTTTTAAGTTGACCTTACAATCCCAAAATGTCTGTATTTACGTGTAACACCCCTCCCCCCCCAGCGTGTGACCATAAATATAACCAAAGAGTTTGAGGAGGCATCATTTTTGGACCATAAGGGCGCAGAGAGTGTAGGTGGAGGACGACAGTCGGGAGGCGGAGAGGTCAGGTTAGACCAAAGTGCCGTAATTCAGCCCAGTCTTATCTGTGCTGTGCAGTTTTACGCCACACGGGACCCTGCAGGGGGCCGATAACACGTCTGCACCTCCCTGTTTTTGCCCCTGTGCTCGCCGGACCGCCGTCGAATCCGTTGTAAGGGGGGGAGGGGGGCAGACAGAGGATGGAGACATTGTTGCGTGGACGTTTCTTCCCCAACTCACGTGTCCTCCACGTTTCGTCCGCACTGCGAACGGAAGACAAACCGTCCCCCAGGGTGCGGGACGTGAGCCGCATACGTACTGGTGAAACCGACTTGGTGAAGCAGACCGAACTTATGGGGAAGGAGACAGCAGACAGCCTGCGGGGCCCGAACGGGCCGTGTGAGGGGAGCTCTGGGTGTCACGTGCAGCCTGGCGACGCAGGAAGGCGGCGGACCCGCGCTTCATTCTTATTTCTGTTCCACCGAACCCGTCCTTCGCTCTTCTAAACAAACGCCCGTTGGACGAACGCGAACGATGCGCGAGCGAGCGGCGGATGGAACTGAAAGTAGGGCTGTTCTGTCGAGAAGGCCTCTCCGCGTTCCTCTGCCCCCGCTGCCCTCTTTGTCACTGCGGGGAACCCTTCTGTCACCGCACTTCTGTTATTGTTTTTACCAGAAAGCCTTACGACAGGGGAAAGACGCCTTTGTCTTCTCCTGCGCCGGTGCAGCGAGACAACAAAGTGGAGGCGAGGTGGACGTCGGGGCAGAAGGCGAAAATCGCGCGCAAGTTAAACACCTTGTTTTTTTTTTCAGTCAGAACAGCCCCTCCGCCTTCGTGAAGGGAGCTAGAAACTAATACAGGATGTTCGTGTTTTTCCTCCGGGTTCGAACGTTCTGGGGCCTCTTCACCAGCCTGACTGCTCCAGCGTCCTTCCGTGTCGCCGTCCACGTCCTTTTTAAAACCCCTTTTCCCTTTCTTTCCGGGCAGCGGCCTGATATAAAAATGACGGCCTGTTGGCCAAAGCACACGAGGTTCAAACACGCGAGGCACGTCGAGGGTGTGTCGTGTGGACGTCCTCGCAGAAGTTACGCAGGAACAGGGACCGGTTGTGAATTTGAATGGATGGATGGCTGAATGAGACCGCGGGCGGAAGGCGGAGGGAGCGTGGAAATGAAAGTGGAGAGATGTGCAGAAGGGGCCCTTTGGCCTCAGTCTTCTCTGCGGTGGAAAACGTCTGCGTGACAGAGATGACAGCCGTGTGTTTTTCTCCGTCCGCCGCTCACTTTGTCACTGCGGGGAATCCTTCCCTCGCTACATCACTGTTATTGTTCTTACCAGAAAGTCTTACTACAGAGGAAAGATTTTGACGCTTTCTTCTCTCGCTCTCTCTAACAAGACCAGACCGACGCAAGCGCCGTGAGACGCTTCCCCGAAAACAACACGAACAGGGGGGGGGAAACGCCGTCACTGTAGAAACGCCACCATTTTCAGTCTGAATTTCATTCTCAATATAACACGTTTTGAGTCGCCCCCAACTGCAGGTGGAAATAATAAGACATGAGGATCTCAGCCTTTCAGCTGCTTGCCCTCAACTGTCTCCTTTTCACTGTCGCTCACTATAGCTTCATCGCCGGCTCTGTTCTTTTTTTAGCCTTTATAGGGAGTGGAAAAAACGTTGCGCCTTAAAAGGTTGAAGAGATCGTGAACGCGGCGCAACGCGGTTGTAAAAATGGGCAGCACGAATCGGGCGAGAAGACGCACTCGGCTGATGGCGGCTTTGCGGGTTCGCTTGGAAGAAACCGAGGAGCCGCCGAAGGTTTCGGCAGGAGTTTCTCGACAATAGTCCACGGGAGCGTTTTCAGCACCGTGAGCCGTCGAAGGCTGACGGTCAAACGGACAAAATGGGGGACGACTGAACATAAGACGCCAGAACAGGGCACGAGTAGAGAGCAGAAGGCGGCGGACCTGGGCTCCTTCTCGCTCGCTTTGTGCTCCCCGAGCTCAGCTTTTGAAAATAAGTGAACGGAAGTCACCATCGGCAGATAAGACCAGCGAACGTGTTGAGAGACCCTGAGTTTCAGCTGAAGGTTTCCTGTCGCCATCGGCGCAGAGACGCTGCAGCGGCTCTCGTGAAGCCAGCAACCCTGAACCGGTGGGGGCGACACCGTGAAATTTCACCTTATTCCACAGCCCGACGTGTCAACGTGGCAGCTGTACGCAGAGAAAGCGACGTTTTTCAGCGGCGCAAAGTCGATCAGAAATCCGAAACAAAACTCAGCGTTGGCCCCTTTACAGGCTCCCGCTGAACCAACCGAGCCAGTCGGATCGTAGCGGTGGATTCGTGTCGACGGCTAATTCCCACGTAGCTGCTGCATTTTCCTCTAAAGACCCGACGGGGACCTGACAAATATAAATACGTAGTTTTTTAATGTACTCATATTTACAGCTGGAAATAAGTTCGGATTGCCGTACACTGCGGCGGCACGGCGAACAGTGAGGTGAAAATACCTGCTGTGCTGCAAAAAGATCCTTTTTAGTCGATTGTCAAAAAAACGTTTAAACGCTTTTGTCAGATTTGAGCTAACTTGTCCCACTGGAGGGGTAACAACGCGTCCGCCGGGTCGACGTCGATCCTCGCGAGCGACGGATCCGAAACGATTTCCGGGACGTCCCCGATATTTCTCTAAATTTACCCGTTAAAAAGTTATGTTTAAGCATCTTTGTGCGAGAAAAAAAATGTAATACCTATTAGGGCCTCTATTTTTCTTACTTTCATGACGGTGGCCTGGAAAAAAAATGTCACCTGTGTGACATCAAAATGCTTCAGCACTTGAACTCACACACACACACACACACACACACACACACACACACTGTGACTGACTGCCGGTGTGGGGCAGGGCCGGAGTGGTCCGGAGTGGTCCGAGAAAGCGGCCGAGAAAGGGACCCTGAACAGGATCTGTGTCTCAGTGTAGAGACACTTCCACAATATACTTACTTCAGTGTCAGTCAGAATGACATTTTTAAAGTAAAAGGAAAATATTTGACATCTATGTCAAATATAAGTGTGTAACTGTACAACTGGTGCTGGAAACATCTCCATGAGCCAGGTTGCATCCATCATCGATGAGCCGCTAAGCCACAGCAGGCAGCGGTGCTCTGCGAGGTCACCAGAGTCACAGCGGGTCACAGACCTCAGTTTCAATATCCGAAACCCGTCAGGTTGCGAAGGTGACCGGTGCCGTTTCGGCAACGAACCTGCCGAGACACCTTCGACTTCACACACCGGTTTTGTTTTCACTCTTGACAACAACATGAACATTTTTCTGTCGGCTGGAAGGCTGTAACATTTATGATGTAATACGGTCATTTGTTCTCGGGTTTCTTCTCGAGAACTTCAGCAGCAGCACCGTGCAAAAGCAGCAAACACTGTGTGTGTGTGTGTCTGTGTGTGTGTGTGCGCGCGCACGCGCAGTCTGTAGCGGAGATTCGTCAGAAGCACACCCCCCAGCCCCCCGCCGCACTGCCTCTGTCGCAGCTACATGTAGATGCGACACGAGCAGCCGAGCCCTGGTCTCAGACGACATCTGAAAGCTGAGGCATGGAGGAAAACCGCTGAGCTCAATGCTGTGCGACACACACAGATGCAGAAACCGCGGGAGGCTTTGAAAACCACACTTAGACATCTCAGTGTGTGTGCATTATAGTCGAGAGAATTGCTGCTGATCTGTGTGTGTGTGTGTGTGTGTGTGTGTGTGTGTGTGTGTGCAGGTGGGTGTGTGTGGAGGTGAGCTGGGCGGATGAGTGAAGAAGGTCCCTTCACTGGGGCCTCTGACAAAATGCAGTAGCTTGTGGTTTGTGATACCTGCTCTCGTTCTCTGCGTGTTCCTGTCTGCTGTGCCAGTCACACACTCACCCCCCCCGGGGAGAGGGAAGGGCAACCCTGAGCGCTTCTGTCCTGCGGCTGTGAAAATGTGAGCGAGCAGGCAGTGGAACTTTGTTAGATGTGCTGTGCTTTTGCCGCACGGACTCGGTGCGTCATACTGGTGAGGTCAGCAGCGAGCTGGACGTTGGGTCTGTGGAACGGCACGTGTTTACGCTGCATTTTCATCGCGGGCTTAAAAAGTAGCTTTTTTTTTTTTTTTTTCGGGTGGATGAGATTTAATGTTAGTTCGGCGGCCTGGGCCCTGAAGGAGGATTCTTGCGCTGCCTTTCAGATGAGGAACGACCCCCCTGTCTGGTGGCGATTGACAAAAGGGGCGAAAGTGTGACGTAAACAGCGCAGAACGACCCCCCGCTGTCTCCAGGCGGACGCCTCAAAGGGGGATTGACAGTACATGTGGCCGAGCGTGACGGCGGCCTGGTCACTGGGGTAGACTTTGAGAAAAGCGGTTTCACTGTAAAGACGAGTTGCAGATAAGATGACGTTTTGCAACCGGAAATATGTCATTTATCAGGGTTTCAGCGTCTATATTTGTTTTTACACACTGGGAAAAATACTGCCCGGGGAATCCATGCCCTCGGCCGCCCGCAATGTAAACTTTATTCCGGCCCTTAGTATATTATCCATCACGTTTGGCAGCGTGACGCATTTTTGCTCCAGATGCACGATGGAAAGTTCATCAGTTCACCACATTCAGTGCGGTCTGTGGAACACGAGGCTTCGGTCGCTTCGGACCGTCAGTGTGAAATGCCAGCCTTGGCAGGGTGGGCCGTCGCTGCTATGCAAGTCTCTGATGTTCTCAAAGTGGCTCACCTGCATTTAAGGAGGACAGGAAGCAACGCTGGGCAGATCTGCTCCAGATCAGGAACTGAATCCTCTGCTGAGTCCCACACTGATGTGTGTGTGTGTGTAATAACATTGGCCTTCTTGCGGCGCAGAGGCATCGGTGGAGCTGAACGACCCGAAAATCTGCTACATCCTCGACGGCTTCCTGCTGCTGTACAGCATCGTCATCACGGCGCTCTTCTTCAAATCCAGGGTGAGCTGCCGTTTCTTGCGCCTCTTCTCCCTGCCGCCAGCGGTTCCTCCACAGGTGGTCGTCGGAATGACACTTTTGTCACGGTTTGCTGAGTTGCAGGGGATGTATAAATGACCACGGATGTGAGGAGGTGCCGACCACCTGCACTTCTGGTCAAATTTGTTGGCACCCAAAGGGGTTTTAAGGATATCTTTTAAAAATCAGAAGAAACTGAAGAAGAAGGGAGGTGTTCTTGTCGGGTCTTAACACAGGACCCTCCTGCTGAAAGAACGGCACGAAAGAGCCGGCGTGACCTCGGTCCGCCTGGGAGGGGGCAAATCCGGCCCGGTCGGGTCCTTCGCCGAGGCCAAACGCAGCGGGGGTCCCGTAGCGGGTTCGCGTTGCCGATGGCGTCAGAAAACCCCGAGATCATCTAGGCAGTTGATCGTGTTTGGAAAAAAAAATCCCATTTTGAAGGTGTTGTGTTTTCGGGTCCCTCGGCAGCGCGGAGGTCCGAAACCTAAATCCAAACGCGAGGAAGCTCACTGGTCCTCCAGCAGGCATTTAGAGGTGATGATAACCTCTGGTTCTTGGGTGCCAATAATTTTGCCAAAGCCTTTTTCTCGATGAAAACACCAGACACTGAAATGTTTTCGCTTTGTCAGCGAAATCAATAAAATGAGATGTTTGTCCTGTTTAGTAGATGTTGTGGAAATCGATTAGGTGCCAGTAAACGTCAAGCTGCAACTGTCGGTTATGGTCGGTTTCATTTGTTTAAACTTTTGAAGCGGAATGAGTTGCCGTCATTTTACGTAACTTGCTTGTTGTAGACTATTCTGGAAGCCCGTGTTTATTGACAAAGTTTAGGACAGAAGCAGATTCACCAGCCACCACATATGAGATTCCACTGCAAGGGCTGACGGACGTTTCGGATCGTGAGCGACGTGCCGTGCAACCAGGCCACAGAAGGCTGCGTCGACGGTGTGGATCTATTTCCACTTCTGATAAATGCCCCCCCTTCTGCAAAGTCCCCCACGCTTCCTGAACATCTAACAGTACCTTCCAGACCGGCGCTTCAGAGAAACTCGACAATTAACCGCGAGCAAAACACGTGTTTTTGTTGAAAGGGGCAAAAAATCGCGATGCTCAACGTCTGCGGAAGCTGGGAAATAAAGTGGTATTAATTCCCGGGTTTGATTCTGTCTCTGTTTCCCTCCCTTTCTGTCCCGTCTGCCTGGTAGTTTGGGAAGAAAGCTGAGTCCAAGGAAGAGGGCGTCTACGCGGTAAGTTTGCCCCCCGCCTGCAGCCTCCGCTCGGCTATCCGGCCATTTGGAAATCAGCCTGACAACTGTGTGTGTGTGTGTGTGTCCACAGGGCCTGAACAGGGCGCCTGACACCTACGATCAGCTGCGGTCCCCAAATGACCCCGAGACCGGACCCATGAGGGGGGTACGTGGAAAATCGTGGCGAATTCTGTGCTGAGGCTCCTCGTGAAAAAGAAACGCCTGAAGGGCCACAAAAACGTTCATGTAATATCTGAGGAGATCATTCAGAAGTGCAGAAAAAATCCGTGATCAGTAGGAACTGACAGCGGTGTTGTTTCCACTTGCAGAACCAGAGACGGACCGACGATTTATACACGGTAAGAGACGCGTCGTACGTTCTCGGCTAGGCGGTTCCAAAGTTGTTTAACCCACAGGCCTCCGAGAAGACTGGAATAAACCCACCTAGTGCATCTGTCCCTCACTTCGCTCCAGCGAATAAACCTTCCAGTCGGAAGGAGAGCGACCTGGCGGTACTTGTTGTGAGAAGTTATTGGTTCTGGGATGAAAAGTATTTCCCCCGGAGTTAAAGCCTGTGAAGACGGACAGGGTTCGGCTGTGATGTCGGGGGGGGGGGGGGGGATGTGTCCGCCGGGGAGTTTTG